>CAUYRT010089178.1:0-77388 GCA_963574885.1 Lepilemur ruficaudatus | reverse complement strand
ATGATGTTGAACATCTTTTTTGGGGGGACAGAGTCTCACTCTTTTGCCCAGGCAAGAGTGCCGTGGTGTCAGCCTAGCTCACAGCAACCTCAGACTCCTGGGCTCAAGCAATCCTTCTGCCTCAGCCTCTCCAGTAGCTGGGACTACAGGCATGCGCCACCATGCCCGGCTAATTTTTTTCTATATATTTTTAGTTGGCCAATTAATTTGTTTCTGTTTTTAGTAGAGATGGACTCTTGCTCTTGCTCAGGCTGATTTCGAACTCCTGACCTTGAGCGATCCTCCTGCCTCAGCCTCCCAGAGTGCTAGGATTACAGGCGTGAGCCACCGCGCCCTGCTGGATGTTGAACATCTTTTCATGTGCTTATGTGCCATTTGTATATCTTCTTTGGTGAGGTGCCTGTTTAGGTCTTTAGCCCATTTTTAATTGGGTTGCTTGTTTTCTTATTGTTGAGTTTTAGGAGTTGCTTGTATATTTTGGATAACAGTCCTTTATCAGATGACTCTTTTCTCAAATGTTTTCTCCTACTCTGTGGCTTATCTTCTCTTTCTTTAGACAATGTCTTTTGTGGAGCAAAAGTTTTACATTTTATTGAAGACTCACTTATCAATTATTTCCTCCATGGATTGTGCCTTTGGTATTGTACCTAAAACATCATTGCCAGATTCAAAGTCATCTAGATTTTCTCCTATGTTATCTTCTAGGAATTTTATAGTTTTGGGTTTTACATTTAAGTCTAGGATTCATTTTGAATTAATTTTTGTGAAGGGTGTAAGTAAGGTCTGTGTCTAGATTCTTCTTTTAGTGCGTGTGGACATCCAGTTGTTTCACGTGACATCTTCTTTTTTACATGTTTAAATAAATTTCAGAAGAAAAATAGTGGCACTATTCTATTAACTTCCCTTGGCACAATGATGACTGCCGAGCAGCTTGGGAAATGTTGCTCTCCTGTATAAAGACCCTGCATGGCATCGGGCCTCCCACCTCTGCAGGCTCGGCCCTCGGTGCTCTCTCTACATACTCCGTGTTCCGGCCAGCCTGAGCTACAGCTGCCCTTTCCCACCTTATTCCTATAGAAATGGCCACTTTCTAAAAACCCCTTCATCCGGCTTTCACACCGAAACCTCCCTGGCTGAGGTAATCTCTATCTCCTCTGGGACAATAGGATATTCTGCTTATCCTCTGTTACAGCACTTTTCAAATTATATAATGGTTGGTTCTTGAGCTGTTTTTGCCCTACCTTCTAGAATCTATATTTTCCTTTAGAACACCCCTTTACAAGTTATGAAACATATTTTCTCCTTTTATTACTAACTGGGCAGGTGGGCTGCAGACAGACCCGTCTGGGTACAGTCCTGCCCTGTCTGAGAAACAGTCAGTGTGAGGATCGCCATTTGTCTCCCCCCGGATTTGTGTATTTGGGATACAACAAAAACATTGCAGGCCATAGGCAAAAGCATAAATGGGGTCCCATATGTCTAAATATTAATATTTCAAAGTTATGAATTGAGAGAATAAGCTGTTAAATACGATATGTTTTATTCCCCCAGCTTCACAAATATATCTTAGAATGACCTGGAAGGACAATTTTCAATGTAGAATCTTAAACTCCTTGGAGTCCTCCTGGAACGTGGTGGCACAGAACACGATGACCCCCTTCCTCAGTTTCTCTTTCTGCATCTGGTTCTGTCCAAGGGGCCTCATGTGCAAGCCTGTGGATACTCCAGTGTGCAGTCCAACCTCGGTCCACATCCGCTGCAAATAGCCGCCCTGAGGCCACCTCTCAGGCCCAGAGATCTGACAGTGGCACTGAGGTCAGCCCTGGGAGGATGGGCCTGGGGAAAGGCCACAAAGACCCTAGAAGCAGGGTCAGAGAGGGCCATTTGTGCAGAGGATTCTGATGTCCTAGCTAGTTGGAGCAGGAGCTAGAAGGGGAGGTGGGCTCTGGGTGGCCACATCTCAGCTCTGAGGACCGAGTCTAGTGAGGAGAGACACAGCTGGAGGAAGCACAGTCCTCAGACTACAAGGTGCAGATGAATCACCTGGGATCTCATGCGGTAGGTCTGGGGTGAGGCTTGAGATTCTGCATTTCTGACAAGCTCCTGGGTGGTGCCAACACTGCTGGTACAAGGACCATGCTTTGCATAGGTAGGGTCTAAAGTGTAGGCCCAAGACAGGGGTCCCTCTTGCCTGGGCAGACCGATACCTTTAGCAAAAAAGGACGTGTTTGATAACAATTCAGTCACTCCCATGGATAAATTACCAATAGAATTTAGTACACATTTAAGTTATACACAAATGTTTGTGCAACACAAATGTGAATGTAGCGTCAACACCCACGCTTGGGGAATTCTTCAGTCTAGCATGACCAGTTGAGTCTCACAGCCTTCGGCCCTGTAAGTTGTTGTTTCCTTCCCCTCCTTGCACCCCGGACCCCTGTCTGTGTGTGGCTTGCCCTACGAGACTCACTGACCAGGTACTGACATTTCTAGGAGTCTTTGTAGTTCCTTCTGCAGATTCTTGGAAACACATTTTCTTTTACTCATCATTTACTAAGCTCTTTCTCATGTGTGCTTCCCCACACTCTCAGCACATTTCTCCCGGCAGTTTCTCCAGCAGACTTGCAACTTTTCCAGGTCCTTTTGCCCTTTGCCCTCTGCCCTTGGCCCTCGAGCCCACTGGGCCCAGCTGGTGCTGCTCGTCTGGCAGCGGCGGCCTCCTGTCCCTCAGCTCCCTGATGTGCTCCCCTCTCCTGAGGCTGGAACGACCCTCCCGAGACCTGCCTTCTGGCATGCGGAGGCATCTGTAGCCAATTCCATGTGGCAAGAGAAGCTATTTATGCCTTCGGAAACCTCACCATTTGGGCAGGAAGTGACCCACTTCCTGGCAAAAGAACTCCCAAGAACATCTTCCCAAACGGAAAAAGGAGAAAACACATCTCTGACGTACATGTATAGTTTCCTCACTTTTAACTGGTCCTGCACCAGCTCCCTGGTGCAGCTCAAGGCCGAAGAGCTTCTGCCAGCCCACCCTGGGCGAACTGCTCAGGCTCAGGGACCTGGACGTGGCAGGTGTTTGGTCAGCCTCCATCGAATCAAGCTGAATTTCCTTGAACTAGAACCCCGTTTCCTGTTTCCTCTCTGCTCCCGTGGATCCTGTCCCAGACACTGCCAAATATTGGTTAATGCATAAAGATCATTTTTTGCTACAACTGAGGATCCAGGGTATGTTAGAATGTTGAGTTAAGCACCTCACGCCATGGATACAGAGAGGGCTGCAAATATTCTTCTAGAAAGAGGAAGGAATAATACAACATGGAGCCCGCACTGCCACGCCCATTCTAAACAAACTAACAAAAAATGTCTGTATTGACTGGAACACACGAGAACTTTGTCTCAGGAGCATGTAAGAGATGGCTTTAGAAGTCAGTAAACAGGCTCTGTCCTCACAGGGATGTAAAGGACCAAAAATTTCCTGGGCTCAAGCAATCCTTCTGCCTCAACTTCCCCAACAGCTGGGACTCCAGGTGCATACCATCACACCTGGCTAAGTTTTAAAATTTTTTTGTAGAGACAGGATCTCACTAGGTTGCCCAGACCCCTGGCCTCAAGCAATCCTCCTGCCTTGGCCTCCCAAAGTCCTGGGATGACAGGCGTGAGGTACTGCGCCTGGCCAAGATTTTTATTTTTATCACTGGTTTTCAGAAACTTGATTATGATACGGTTTTTCTTTATATTTATTCTGCTTGGAGTTTACTGAGCTTCTTGTGTTTGTGAGTTTATAGTTTTCATCAATTATGGGAAAATCTCAGCCATTATGTTTGCAAAAACTTTTTGTGTTCCCCCTCCTCTCCCTACAGCTCAACCTACGGCTACATCACACTGCTTGATATTGTCTCATGGGTGAGTGGATCTATCTCTCCTTCTTTATTTTGTCTTTGTAGTTGTTTCTCTTTGCACAGTTTCTATTGCCATGTCTTTACTTCACTGATTTTTTCTTTTGTGTTATCTGATTTGCTCTTAATCCTGTGCAGTATATTTTTCATTTCAAATATTGTATTTTTCGTCTCTAGGAGTTTTGTTTGGCTCTTTCCGGTATCTTCTGTTTCTCCTTTCATTGTGTTCATGTTTTCCTCTATCTTCTTCAGCATGTGGAGCATTTTATTACAGCTGTTTTTAGTATTCTTGCCTGCTAATTCCATCATCTCTGTCATTTCTGAGTCTGATTCTACTGATTTATCTTTCTCCTGGTTATGGGTAGTATTTTCTTATTTTGATGCATACTTGGCAAATTTTGATGGGTTGCCATTTCTTACATGCTCCCGAGACAAAGTTCTCATGTGTTCCAGTCAATATAGAAGTTTTCTGTTAGTTTGTTTAATGGGAGCATGGAGGTGCCGGCTCCATGTTTTATTATTCCTTCCTCCTTCTAGAAGAAAATTTGCATACCTTTCTGTACTGTGAATTTTACGTTGTACTGGATTTTTTTAATGACGCTTTAAATAATGCTCTACTTTGTTCTGGCACAAAGTTACCTAGAGTCAGTTGGATTCCTTCAGGGTTTGCTTTTAAGCTCTGCTGGGGTGTGTCCAGAGCAACAGTTAGTGTAGGGCTGATTTAGCCCCACTACTATTACAACGCCCTTCTGAGGACTCAACCTAATGCTCTGTGCATTATGAGGTCTGTCTGCTGTGGCTAATGGCAACAGAATTCTGTGACCATCAGGAGTTTTGGGTGTTCTTGCTTTCTGTTGTTGTATGTGTTTCTTCCCAGTTTCATGTTGTTTTCTCTCACACATGCACGGATCAGTGCTCAGTCAAATACTCAATCTGCAGACCTTTGAAGCTCTCTCTTGGGCCACATCCCTCCTCTTTGATATGCTGCCTCTCAAATTCTGGCCATCCCAGCTTCCCTGAACTCCAACCTCTCCTTTGAGTAAGACCCCCAGGCTCTGTTTGGGTTCCCCCTCCCCATGCTGCAGCCTGGAGACTGCCTCTGCTCAGGAAGCGGAAGCAATCACAGGACTCATTTTAGTTTTTCCCCTTTTTACAGGGACACAATCCTGTACTAACTATTGTCCATAGCCTGAAACCACTGTGTCCTACAGTTTGTCCAGAGTTTTAATTGTTTAAGGCAAGGAGGGTGAATCCCTGAAGTCCCTACCCTGTCATGGCCAGGAGCAGAAGTCCTCTCAATGCAGATCTAATTATAAATATAAGACATTTTCCATATGATCTTTTCACTCAACAGTAGATTTTGGTCATTTTCCATTTGACTACACAGTTTTGGTAGACATCATTTTAAAATATGTACTCCTTCATCAAACAGCCACCTACTGAGTGCCCTCTACACTCCAGGCACCAGATAAAGCAGTGAAAAGAACAGGTAAGGCCATACTCTCACGGAGCCTTTATCCTAGTAGTGGGAAGACAGGAAAAAGATAAGTAAATAAATAAATGAGCAAATCTTGGGGCGATAAGTGCTATAGAACAGGGTGATGTGTTAGAGAGTGAGTAGGGCAGCTATTTAAGATGGGTATTTAGGGACATCCTCTCGGAAGGGAAGTCATGTGGTCCAAGTCCTGAATGACTCCCTGGAGCTGCCATGTGCAGATCTGGGAACAGAGCATTCTGGGTGGAGAGAACTGTAAATGCAAGAGCCCCAGGAGAGTGGCAGGCCTAACATATGGGAGGAACAGAGACCAGTTTGGCTCGAGAACAGTGAGCAAGTGGGAAGACTGGTACCAGACCAATCAGGACAGTAGACACAAGTGAGGCTTTGTGGGGCAAAGAATGCCCTGAAAGTATGTAATGTGTTTATTTAGTTATGCCATTACATAATTTACTTACTTACTCCTACCCTATTGAAACTCTAGGTTTTTGCATTTTAAAATGTTTTATCAAGACTAACACTGCAATAAATATCTTTGTTTTTTTCTATGGTTAGATTTATTCCAACATGGCATAATCCTAGGACTGGAACTAAAGAGGCAGAGTAATTATGCAGTGAAAGTTGTTGGTGTCCCTGGGATCCCTTTTACAATCAGGGTGCCCTCCCTGCAGCTGCTGTGGGTGCCACTGATGACTCATATCTTGGACAGCTGCAGTCACCTCCCCACGTGCCTGGAAATGACACCCCTTCCACAGACTATAGCCAATGACCCACAGGGTGGGGATACAAAACCACCTACCTCCTTGCCTTAATGCAGGACAAATTCTGTGCTGCCCTTTATTCCCAGAGCTCTTGGGATCAGGTTTCTCCTGAAGCCACATTCCTGCTTAGCTTCTCCTCCCTTCCCTATCCTGCTCCCCTTCCTCCCTTTCAGTTTTCTTCTAGAACTCCCCCTAAAATTTACCTGTACGACAATCCCATGTCAGGTTCTGCCTCTAGGGAACCTGACCTAAGACAGGATATGTACATTTTGAAAATTCTTGATTTACTAAATCCTTGTTTCCTAAGACTTCTATTTTTAGAAATACTGTGTCCACTGAAGATAATTTGAAATTTACCCAGTTACCCAGTAGGAAGGACTTGGAGCTATGGGAGGTGGCAGATGGGTAGTTGAGGAATAGCTAGAGATCCTGAGGTGAAGGACTAATTGTAGCTTGGTATGGACTGAATGTTTGTGTCCCCTAAATTCATATGTTGAAACCTAATGCCCAATGTGATGGTGTTAGGAGGTGGGGCCTTTGGGAGGTGATTAGGCATGAGGTTAAAGCCCTTATTGATGGGATTAGTGCCTTTATCAAAGAGACCCCAGAAAGTTCTCTTGCCCTTCCTTCCATGAGAGGATGGCCATCCATGAATTAGTAAGTGGGCCTCACCAGACACGGACTCTGCTGATGCCTTGATGTGGGACTTCCCTGAACATGAGAAATAGATTTCTTTTGTTTATAAGCCACCCGGACTATGGTAGTTTGTTATAGCAGTCAACATGGACTAAGACATAGCCAATGGCTACATGTTGAATGAGGATTAGCGTTCCACTGGGTTTGGATGGGTTAGGAACACAAGTCCATGAAGACTTAGGAAAAGCTATACCAAAGTAGGCTGTTTGAGGTCATCCAGATGAACTTGTTGCTCCTTTTACTCAGGAACAATGAGAGCCTGAAGGTTACTTCTGTGGTTATCAGAGCACATATCCCATTTTCCTCTAATGGAGTCTGCCATTTGATCCCAGAAGCCCTGTGGTTTAAGATCTGAGGACAAAATAACAGAAACACTAAAGCCAGAGGTGGTAACTGTGATTACAAGTAAGAAGGGGATGAGTTGAGAGATGAGAATGAGGAGGTACAGACCAGGGTAGGAAAACTTAGGGTATCCTGAAACTTCCATTATGATTCTTTTTTTCCTTTCCTCTGTGGGAAAGAATATAGTCAATGGGAAAGTGGATGATCAGCAGTGGAGATTACACACACATACACATCCCACTACCTTTCCCCACTCCCTCCCTCCCCCATCTCCCTGCCTCCTACCAGACCTTTGAAGAAAGGATCTTAGATAAGGGAACTTGGGCAGAGTGTTTGGAAGTGCCCTCTTATTGAGAGTCTGGGCAGATTCCAACCTGGCATCTAAGATGGATGGCAGGCAATTCTCCTGCCAAGCATTTCTGAAGAGGCTGAGATCTGGAGAGGCTGAGATCTAGAATCATTAACAAATTTTATCCAAATGTCAGGAAAATGAGAAAGGACTACATGCAGGAAGGCAGTCAGTCTTACTCTGGGTTCTTGTGCCGTCTCTACCTACGTCAGAATCAGAATAGTAATCATTAAGCACACACCTAAATAGACCCTTCAAGTGCTCAGAACATGTGGCCCTTCAAACTCTAAGGTGTGTCCTCATAGGGAGGGCATGTCCTTTGAGTTCTATTTCCAGGACTGTTGTTGGGTCTCACTAAGCCAGTCATGGTTATAATAATAGCTAACAATTGTACAGAATATTACAGCTTCCAAAGTATTTTCATAAATATTATTTAGCTGCCACTGTCTTAGTCCATTTGGGCTGCTGTAGCTTATAAACAGCAAAAATTTATTTCTCATAGTTCTGTAGGCTGGGAAGTCCAAGATCAAGGCACTGTCAGATTTGGTGGTGAGAGCTTTCTGGTTCACAGATGGCACTTTGTATCATATCCTTACATGGCAGAGGGGATGAACGAGCTCCCTTGGGCCTCTTTTATAAGGGCACTGATCTCACTTACGAAGGTGCTGTCCTCATGGCTCGATAACCTCCTGAAGTCCCCACCTCCTAATACCCTCACCACAGGGCTTAGGATTTCAACATATGAATTTTGTGGGGACACGAACATTCAGATCATAGCAGCCACTCATCTGTAAGGTGGCTACTCTTACTCTTGTTGGTGTTTTCAGACGGGTTCATTGAGAAGCAATTAAATAACTTACCCAAGAATCTAGAACTAACAAGAGGCAATCCGTGTCTTCTGAGTCTAAATTCTGTACATTTCACACTCTATCCCCCTGCCTTGTCCCATTCTCTGTACACCGGAGTCTTCTTATGTCCTGGCATGCAGAGCTAGGAGTTTAAGGAGCCTAGAAAGGGCAACAGGGAGTTGATCATTCATGGGCTCCCCAAAACATACTCTATCTCTCTCAAGGGGGCTTTCCAATACTTGCTGGAAAAGGAATATTAAATCCACCCTCTTTTATTTTAGGGACAGCTCTCAAATTCTTGGACACAAGAAGCACTTCTTTCTCTGTCTGGTTTTCTCCATCATTCCCAAGATGGGAGGCATCTCCAACCAACTGGCAAGACGGCAGGATGTGTGAACCTACCTCTGGTAGCAAAAGCACTGACCTGGTGTAATCCCCTGGACATTTAGGGGTGGAGTGCGGTTATCTCCTCCAGCCAGTGTGGACATTGAGCACACTGTTTCATAATCCTGCCTCACTGGCTTGTCTTTCCCTCCCCCACCTCCGGAACTGCATATCTAACTAATCTGGGAGGATGGAATGCCATTTCTTTCTCGTTACCCTGAATTATCATGAGGAAGGTAACTGCTCTGCTTAAAGCAAATAAATCACCTAACACATTCCAAAGATAAATATATATTATTTTTAGACAATCTGTCCCTTTGGATTATCCAAGCCACTGCTGCTTCTCCTAGCAGGAATAACTGAGAACTGACACAAAAAGAAACTTACCCGAAGCAGAAGCCGACTTGCAGACCAGCTATAAGGCTTACTGTGGAAGAAAATATACAGTGGTGGCATTTGGGAGTATGTGTCATCCCTGGAAACATGGTGGTGGTAATTTCAGCATTTGCAAGCTCTGACTCATAGTGAAGCATGTTGCGCTATGGGGATAGACCCAGCTCTGGATTGGACAGTTTCCCAAGGCAGAGTCACCCAACAGGCCCGGGAAGCTTGTTAATCCTCACCAGGGCGTGATTACCGTCGCCAACCCAAGTCATCACTGAGCACAAATGCCCTGCTGAGATTCCCAGGCTGGGACGTGTGAGGGCAAGACTTACCTGGGAAGGGATATAGAAAAGTCTCCATACTCTACTACACTATACTATACTGTACTATACTACACCACAGACTCCCATCCTCTGGCTCACAGGAATCCAGGCAGCTGAGTCCAGAGAGGGAAAGACAGTGGGCTGGGATAGTGGAGAGGGGGCAGGGACCAAAGGCAGGATGAGTGGCTTGGCCCCAGCCTCAGGGTAGTCCAGCCTGCCATCCCTTGGCACCACAGAAGCAGGGTGAAGCACCATGCCCGTACCTGTAGGTCTGTTGGCAAAACTAAGTGGACCCTTGAGGGTGATTGGAGCTAGAAGTTTCTGCTTCCTTGGTCAACAACACTGAACACTGATTTTTAGAGAGCCCTACCTCAGTTTTGGAGGCAACCAGGCAGAAATACCAGGAAAAAGAAGAAGCAGTGCCCCTAGGAACTGCTGCTGGAATGTAGGGGGAGTTCTGGGACAAATGCCAAAGCCCTTGGAGGTGTTTGGGAACAGGCTGTGGAGGTGCTCCATGAACTAGAGGGCTCTTAAGTTCCTCCCATTCCTAACATTCTGTGGTTCCAATGTAATGGAGGAGACTGGATAAACAGACGTCAAAAATACTCACAGGCTAAGCAGCAAGAAATACGGTGATAGAGGGAAGCCTCAGCTTCCTGCCTCGAGTGTGGTCTGTGTAGATTGTGGTCCTCTGCCAGGCCCCAGACCACTGACAGCAGGGCTGCAGGCAGGAGACAGTGGGGCTGGACACAGGGACAAAGGACGTGTGTGTGAGAAAAGACAGGTGGGTCTAGCTGAAAGTTCAGGGAACTGGTTGTAAAAGAGATTGGAAGGAAAAAACTCTAAAAAAAGAACTCTTTCTTTTTTTTTTAACTGGATGCTGAAAATCTCTTTTGTCCTGGGGAAGGGAAACCCTGTTGTTGTTTTAGTTGAGATTTGGACTTCTTGAAGGCTGAGAAGATGATTCAGGTCTTCCCCCCAGAAAGGGTTTGTAGTGAAGAAGGAGGATTCAAGGCTGAGTTGGGCCTTATCTGCAATGATTTAGGCAGCCCAGGACCCTATCTTCTGTGGGCCAAAAACCTGAGATGGGTCCCCTCCTGCAAACACCTGGGTAATTGTCATGTGGTTGGACTGAAATACTTCTGTGACTACTCAGTAAGTATCTCCAGGGAAAATCATTTGGAGGTGAAGCAAGGAAAAAGGAGAGGTAGCAGATTCAGCCAAAGCCAGGAAGATTTTCTAGCAAAGGGGTTTTCAAATCTATTTGACTGAAGAAGGGCAGCTGTCTTCTGTCTGTCTCATGCATGATCTATTAAATATCAGTGCTTCTCTGTGTGTTTTAACCTGATCTGCTGTGGTGATACAGCTCTTAAACACTCCAGGCTATCAAACCTCCTTTGATGGATCAGAGCAAGCTCAGGGTGTTTATTGAGCACGTACTACCTGACGAGGCCGAGTAGTAACCTGGGAAGTGCTTGGGCCCTGCTGCCCAAAGAGCTGGGTTTGAGTCCTGCCTGGGCCACTTATTGGTCGTGTCTCCTTGAATAAGTTTTCTAGATCCCTCATGGCCACAGGGTCCCTAGTTGTAAAATGGGGGCACTCACACATTTCATGGGATTGGATTAAAGAGCAAACCTGGCTAAGGCCCAGAGGTGGTGCCTTGGCCCTGTCTGTTGTGTGTCTCCTTGGCAACCATGATATGGGCTAAGAAAGGAAAAATAATTTCAAAAGGGAAAATATCACATAAATAAAATTTCCAGTAGATAGACAGATTTTCATTTTTCTTTTTCACTCTTCAGGATTATTTGTGACTGTTCTTATATGAGAATGTGTCTGTCAGGGTTTAAATATCTCAAACAAGAAAGAGGAATCAGAAGTCTGGGTCTCCATTCCAGCTCTTATTAACTGAGAGAGACCTTGGGCAAATCCTTTAATCCTGGTGAACTTCAATGATCTCATCTGTAAAATGGGGAGACCAGTGCCTCTCTCAAAGGGTAGTGGTTAGGATCAAATAAAATCATAAATATTAAAGCCCTTGATGAACTGGGCGTTGGAGGAGTGGTACAAATGGAAGCTAGTTTTTGCATGTCAAATGTTCATGATCATCTACTGCTTGAAGCATATACATTAACTGGGTTGACTTCCTAGGCTATCTAATCAATACCTTGGCTGACATCTGAGCCTGCCTCTTCTCTTCTGATCAGTCATTCCCTACCTCAGTTAACCCCTCTGCCAGGCCAAAAGGACTGAGACAGTGCTGCCCTTATTGTGCCTGGGCAGGCCAGATGTTCCTGAATGGTCATTAAGGACTCAAAGGCCATGAAGATGACCACCCCTTGCTGGGGAGAGGAGGCTTTCTCTGTGTGCCTTGCAATCCCTCTCTGGGCTTGTGTTGCTCCAGCAAAGCAACCTTTACTCTTTCCTGCCTTTTCCTCATCAAGCATTATTTTAAAGAAAGAAAAAGACAAGAAAAGATTCACGGAAAACAGGGATGGGGATGCTCAATACTGTGGCCTCCAACTTGCCCACCATAAGCTCTGCGTAAAACACTTGAATACAACAAAAAAGAAACGTAGTCTCACTCTCAAATTCTCTCTCTTTGCTTTTCTCCCCATGCACACCCCTGTCAAACACTGCAGAGGTGACAGAGAACAAGGATATAGCCACACAGCATGAACACCAAAGAGGGGCTGCAATTCCCAGCCAGTCTGCGTGTGAGCTTACTGTCACTCGCTCACCTTGCTTTCATCATAAACCATCTTGTCCCAGAAAATTTCTTTCATTAAAAATTAAAACCTTTTTCTAACTCCAAAATAATACATACTAGCTGTAGAAAACTTAGAAAAATAAATAAAATGATAAACAAGGAAAAAGAACTACCCATAATTCCGCCACCGTTAACATCTAGGGTTTTTGCAATCACAGAATGCAGGTAATGTGTCTATAGTTTTGTGTATTTTTTTCACTTCCTGTTATGACATGAAAAATTTCCCATAATGCTAAAATTCTCAGAGAAACATGGATTTGAATGGCTATATAATGTCCATCATATGGATGAATCATAAGTTATTTAACCATTCTCTATTGTTCAACATTTGGGCTCTTTTAATGTTTTTCTATTAAAATAACACTGCTATTAATATCCTTGCATAAGTGTCCATGTCTCTGATTATTTCCTTAATATAAATTACTAGAAATAGAACTACTAGGTCAAAGAGTCGGAACATTTCTTAAAGTCTTGATACATGATGCCAAATTGCCCTCAAGAAAATATGTACCAATTTACCCTCCCACTAATCGTGTATAATAACACTCATTTAATCACCACCCCCAACCAAGGCTGCATATTATCTCATTTTCATCTTGGCTATTTTAATGAGTGAAACTGATTTGCTTTATTTTTATGTGGCCAGCCTGCCCTGTCACTCCAGCCGTGGTGCTCATTTGTTTGTTACCTGTCATTGTGTATACCCTGTCTACTTCCAAACAGAATCTAAAGTGGTTGCAGCTAGATAATAAGCCCTTAAAGCCAGCAATTTTCCCTCTTTTTAGCTTCTGTTGCTTATTACTGGCTTGACATATCCAGAACTTAGAGAGGGACAGAGGTAACAGAAGATGAGGCTGGAGATGCGGCGAGACCATTGTGTGTATAATGAGAAAGGAAGCCACCAGTTTCGGGCTTCGCCAGTGTGGATAGAGGCGATCCCATTAGCGTCAGCATGCAGCTCTCACAAGCAATTGAGTCTTGCTGGCTTGACTATAGGAAGCCAAGATCCTTGCAGGAAATCAAAATTATTTTCAGGGTCTTTTCTACCAAAACTTAGGAGACTCTTTGGGGAATACTTTTATGTTTTGATGAACTCATCTACATTATCACTTGCTAGAATTTGTCTAGCCAGGCTGGAATTATGCAGTTTCAGGCCTTAACAATTTAACAGGGTGCCAACACATGGTTGGAACGTTTTCCCTATTATTGGCACAAATATCTAGACATGTAGGTTCATAATGTTGAAATTGGAGCATCACTGCTACATCCGAAAACCAGATACTACTGCCACTGCTCTAGCCAAGTGGGAAGGAAAATGCTCTCATTGGATACAGTTCAATTAAGAGTTCCACAGCAAGGTTGCTGGGCTCCAAAGCAACAGCTCTTTAAACTTCCACGCTCACTCTCTGCTGTGGTTTGAATGTCGGTGTTGCTCCAAAATTCATCGTGAAACTTAATCCTAAATGCAACAACATTGAGAGGTGGGTTCTTTCGGAGAGTAATTAAGTCACGAGGGCTCTACTCTTGTGAATGGCATTAATGCCCTTACAAAAGAGGCTTCAGAGAGCTGCCTGGCCCTTGCCCTCCCACCATGTGAGGACACAGCATTTGTTGTACCTTCCGCCTTGTGAGGATGCAGCAAGAAGATACCCTCTTGGAAGCAGAGAGCAAGCCCTTACCAGACACCGAATCTGCTGGCACTTTGATCTTGGACTTCCTAGCCTCTAGAACTGTAAGAAATAAATCCTACTGTTTATGAGTTACACAGTCTGTGGTATTTTGTTATAGCAGCAGGCTGAACAGACTAAGATCCCCCTTTTCTTCCAGGAGCCACACTGCTGCCAAAGTGACGAGGTGAGACAAGTTCTAGTATCAGCTTCCACGGTGACCCAGAACACCATTACCCCTGGACACTCTGGCTCAAATGTTGGGTTTGATTCAAGGGGCCAGATTCCTTCTGCTCTATGGTGACTTAGTTCTCAGGGCCCCCACTTCTTATAGTCATTCTTTCTTCAGGGCCATCCCAGTCCATCGGATGACTGAAATCCAACCACGAACAAGGTTCAGACCTTTTTCTCATAGACTGTACTGTTCAAGCTCTGTGTAAATCAACAGATGTAAATGGATACATGGGCAAAGGGAATTGCCTAAACTTCCCCATCAAAGGCATCTGAACACCATTTTCTGCCCAGACAACCTACCTTACTTTTTTAAAGAACTTGGACTTTATTCTCTGCAATGAAGAGCCAATAAAGTTTTTACATAGTATAGAGTATATAAATTGTAGTATATAAATTGATGATTAATATATATAATATACAAAGAACTCTCAGAAATTGATTAGAAAACAGTAGTAGAAATAGATAAATGGCATGAATATGTAGTTTATAGAAGAGAAAATTCAAATGTCCAATAAATATATTAAAAGATGCTCAATATTACTATCAGTCAGAGAAATGAAAATTAAAGAAATTGTGCAATATCACTTCATAGCTTTCAGATTTGTAAAAATTAAGAAGAATGAAATACCTACTGTTGGTGAGAATGAAGAGGAAACAGGTACTCACATATAGCTGGGTGAAATATGAATTACTACATTTTGGCAATCAAGAAAAGACTATAAAATGTTAATACATTTGCCGTTCAGCCAAGCAATCCCACTGCTGGGAATTTAACCTATAGAAATAAAAGCACTGGTACAAAGGATACATGCACAAAGGCATTTGTTGCTGTATTGTTTGTAGTTGGTGAAACACTGAAAACCAAATGAATACCCACCATTAGGGGAATGATTGAATAAATTATAGTGTGTACACGTGATGGGGAATTATGTAGCCATTTAAAAACATAAATTAGATCTATACTAATTGACTTGGGGGGATTTCCATGAAACATGATTAAGTGGGAAAAGCTATATGCAAAGGTGTATATATACTCTGTCTGAACCAATTTTCAGAAAATAATGACATCTACCAATGGCAAATCAACAGCCCTAAGACTTTGTGTGTGTGGTGTGTGTGAACAGCCTGCTGATGGCCTACCTAAATCCATTTTCTCTGTCTTCCTTATGAATAGAACCTCCATTATTGGGGGTAGCAATGTGCCCAAAGAAAAAGGGCATTTCTTGGCTTTTCTTGTTGATGCAAATGGCCGGTGAGATATAAATGGAAGTTTTGGATGGAGTGTTTGATGAAGCTCTTTTTCTGTCCCAGTCTTCCCCTTTTTAAAATCTGAAATAAAGAGGATAGCTGGCACTTTTGCAGTCATTTTGTGGCTTTGAAGATACTACAGTGTGAAAGATTGCTGGGCAGACAGTTTGATCAGCCCTGGCTCCCTGATTACCTTGTGGAGCTACCATAACAGCCCTAAACTCCTATACACAAGAATAAACCCTTATGTGATTGAGCCTCTATAGTTGGGTTCACTGTTATGGGGAGCCAAACACGATATATGCTTATATAAGTATGAAGAAAAGGTATGAAAGTAACTATATTGAGTTATTGGCACTGATGACCTGGGTGCAGGTGAGGGTGCAGGAAGTAGAGAAAGAAAGAGGAGGGCAAGTAAGGAAAAAAATATTATTTAAATAAAAGGTGCCCTTCATTTAAAACAAAACAGCATTATGATATAATCCCATTTATTTACAATACACTCTTTCCAGGCCCTCTTTGTTCCTACTTAAAATTATGCCTCCTTCGGGGCCACCCTGTGACATCTGAATTCCAATAAAGATCAAAGTTCAGACCCTTTTCTCATATGAGTGACCAACATGAAAAGGTGCATGAAAGCACAATCAACAAAAAGTTAATGGAGAAATTAGGATATCTTAGGATGGTGGGATTTTAGGTGGTCATTTTTTTCTTCCTCTTATTTTTATGATTGTTTTTTTATATTGATCTTGTAGTATTTATATAATCAGGAAAAAACCAACAAAGCTATTTTCAATGTGGAACAACAACCATCACAAGACTGGAGTGAGGCAAGATCAATTAGAGGGGCATTTTAGCAATCCAGGTAAGAGGTGATAATGGGTTGACCACAGGTAATAGCAATGGAGACGGAGAGATGTAGAAAGATTTGAAAAATAACAAGGCAGTGGAATCAATAGGACATTATGATTGGAAGAGAAAGAAAGCAATGTTTCCAGCCTACATAAGTGGATGGAGAAGTATGTCGTTCCCTGAGATGGGGAACACAGGTGAGAAAGAAACCATTGAGTGGAGGACATTGAGCTTCTGCAAAATATTGAAGCCGGGGCCCCTGTTGCATTAGAATCTTTAGCCACATATTGCAGGTGATTCTAAGTTACAACCAAGGTTGAGAAATACTGGTAAAAACCCCAACATGGGACTCAGGGTGGGCAGAGGGGGTCACACATTTAAAGTGGGCTGAAGACCAGAGGGTCATGAACTTTGAGACTAAGAAAAGATGACCATGGCAGGAGAAGGAAACCAAAAGAGAATGTGTCCTGGAAATCTATAGAGGAGGAAATCTCTGATATCTGATACTGTGCCTGGTGCATAATTGATGTTCAATAAAAATTTACTGACTAAATGACAGAAGGAAGGACAACAATGTTGAATATTCCTGAGGAGTCAAGAAAGAGAAGGGTTATAACATGCCCATTGGAGTTATCATCAAAGAGTCACCTTCTGACCCTTCTGGGGCCTGTTTCTGTTGTTGACTGGTGAGGAGGGAGGGCAAACGTCAATGGTTTGACAACTAAACAGAAGAGGACAAACTGTCCTATGGGAAAGTGTGGCTATGCCTTAGCATTCACACTTCCAAAGCATATTTTGCGATATTGAAAAATGTGTACAATATACCACTAAGTGAAAAGCAGGATACAAACTCTACCTATAATATACGATTCCAGATTCTGGTATAAATTAGAGGCATAAAGAGCTGAGTTGAGAGCTTATGCTGTGGAGCCAGACTTCCTGGGACTGAATCCAGACTAGGCCACTGACTGGATATGCAACTGTGGGTAAGCCCCTCACTGGCAGGTGGTGAGCTGGGCACACAGACGGCGCTCAGTAAAGTGTTAGCTATTAAATATTGAACATAGATATAGACACATGGAAACAAAATATCTTCAGGAGAAGATACCCCAAAATGAGTGGCAAGATTATAAAGCTTTTTTCCTGTACAGTTTTGTTTTCTAAATATTCTGTAATGAACATGTGTTATAATTACAGATAAAATGTAATTAACAAAAAATAAGCTTTGCTGTTAAAAGAAAAAGAAAAAGGCACTTTAGTCTGTTTTGTTCTGCTGAAATAGGATACCACAGACTGGGTAGTTTATAAAGAGCAGAGATTTACTTCTCACAGTTCTAGAGGCTGGGAAGCCCAAGATCAAGGCACCAGCCCCTGGTGAGGGCCTTCTTGCTGCATCATCACATGGTGGAAAGCAGAAGAGCGAGAAAGAACAACTTCTTCCCCAAATCCCTTGATAAGGGCACCTAATCCCATTCACCAGGGAGGAGCCCTTATGCTACAATCACTTCTTAAAGGCCCCACCTTTTAATACTACCATACTGGCAACACCTGAATTTTAGAGGCAACACATTCAAATCTATCGTATTAGGCAATAGCTAAAGGGTATAGGATTGATGTTTCATGTGTTCATGATGGGATAGACATCTGTCTGTTCTTGGTTTTGGAGAAAGAGCCTGAAAGGGATTGAGAGTGACAACTGGGGTAATGATGTTTTCGTGAGGGAGAAGAGAAGACAGTGTGAGTGTGGTTTGGGAGTTGGCTTTGGATAGGACATCTTTTCCTATGATGGGGAGGAAAGAAGTAGTGAGTAGGTATAAATGCAATAATTTGAAGGTGCAGAGACAGGAGGTTAAGGCAGTTCATGACTGATCGTCTTGATGTTAATCACTGAAGCCAGACAAACTGTCTGCTGAGAAGGGGAGGGGTTTGAATAGCCACCACTGGGATGAAGGAGGAAACTGACACACAGCCACGTTGCCGAGCAGCAAGTGCCTGGTTTGGCCTAGAGACATGACTCTACCATGGCTCTGACCTGTGTCACCCCCAAAGCAGCAGATGCAGCCACTCTCCTGTCACACAGATGCATTCACTATTCTGTGGCTTGCTTTGGAGCCTTGATTGAGTTGCTTCCCATGTGAATTATACTCCATCTCCCTCTCACATATGGAAATCCTACTCAGTCTGCAAGGCTCAGCTCAGGTTTGTTTATTCACTTATGCAGCTATTAATTCTTCCAATTGCCATTGGTCCCTCAGAACCAGACTTCTGGGTTCAGGAACTTGCAAAAGCTCCATTTCTGCCTTTTCTCTTTGATACCTGTGATATCTGATCATGAAAGAGTCGTTTCAGGACAGAGAGTTTGACTTGGAGTCTGACTTCCTGATGATTTTTGATTGGGGGCCAGTATTCTATTTGGTCTGTGTGTGAGCATACATGTGCTTCCTTTACTTCTGCTATTAGGGGTTTAATTTACGGGAGGGGAAGCACCTGTGATCCCTGTTTGGAAAAATGTCTGTTTAATGGCAATTCTCCCGGATGTGACCCACTTGACAATAAAAGTTCCAGTGGAATCAGATCTCCCTGAAGCCCAGTTCATGAGTAGATATGATCAGGCATCTGGCCAGCTCTTCGGAAGTGGCTGGGTCCCCCAGATAGCTTAATCCCCACCATGCCTACTTTTTGATTTTTATCAAGATCTTCAGTATTTACATTCTTCCATTTTCTACCAATTCAGTTTCACTCCTGGCATATTTTTCTTCTACATCCTGCCTGAAACCCATGACATATCCTCTGGCATTCTCAGTGTCCAACCTCCCTCATCTTCCTGTCACAGCTGCTTTACAGATCAGCCTTGGATTATCAGCCTTGGATCAATCCCGACATCCCTCCTACTCCCTTGGCCAAGGCTACCGAGCCCTTTGTCAAGGCCTAGTTCGGGCTCCAGTCTGGCCATCAGGGATTAGTGGGGCAAGGATAAGGCCCTACTGTCACTAGTGGGAATCAGTGGGGCAACTGGAACAAGGGACTGGCCCCAGAGTGGCGGGGTTATTGGTTCCATACAGGAGGATTGGGCAAGTACATAAATATGCTGAGGGCAATAAAGCCAATTCCCTCACTGTCAGGGAAGAGAGTTACAAATATGGAAAGGACAAGGCTAAAATAAGCCCTGTGATTGGATTGGAATTAGTGACTCATGGTTTTTAATAGACAGATATATTAATGGAAATAGATACAGGTGTGCATGCATACGTACATGTACACATACACACATACATACATTTCCCAGCTCTGTCCGCTGACAGGACAGGGGCCTAGAAGCAGTGGATGACACTCCAGGAGCAATGAGCACACTGAGTACCCAGATCCTGGTTTGTGAATACCACTTTCCATGAAGAGGAATCAAGCCTCCTTGGAGAAATGGCTGATTTCAGGGCAAGGGCAGAGGAGTGTAAGATGAGCCTAGAACCTATCACCAGAAGTAACAAAGTGCTCAAACAATGATGGGGGAACATATCAAAATGACACAGGAGATAACTTAAAGGGATCCCCATCGGCCAAATCTGGGACAATTTAAAGATGAAAAAAAAAATTAATAAATAACAGCAATAGATTATGTCATTAAATAAAATAGGAATCCATGAGTCCATACAATTGACTTTTAACCAAAAATTAACAACAATTTGTGGGGTTTATAACATACAGAGAAATAATAAAAGGTATTGCAGCAATAGCAAAAAGGCCAGAAAGGGAGTAAATACAAATATGTTGTTGGGTGTTTCCTACCTAGTACATGAAGTGTTATAATCTTGCTTTGAGATATACCTGTGATAAGCTGAGGATACATACTGTAATTTTTAGAACAACCACTAAAACAAACAAACAAAAACTATATGAAATAAAGAGCCAATAGAGGAGTTAAAATGGACCACTGGTTTTTTTGTTTTTGTTTTTGTTTTTTGCTTTATACAAAATTAAGCAGGAAAGGAAGTAAAAGGAACAGAGAACAGATGGGATAAATTGAAAATAAAATAGCAAGATAGTGGACCTAAACCCAAACGCATCAATAATTACACTAAACATAAATAGTTAAGACTACAATTTCACTACAGTGAAAAGGCAGGCTGGATGAATAGGATGAACAGGGAAACCCTCACTATGAATGTGACTATTGGAAAAGAATTTGAGTAAGAGGGAGCCATTCTGACAATAAGTAGGATGAGAGTGATCCAGGCAGAGGGAGCGGCCCATACGTGATCCTGGTAGGAGACTCGCTGGTGTGCTAGAAGGAAACAAGCAGGCCAGTGTGGTTAGAGCTAAGGGAGGAAAAAGGGAAGTACTAGGAGATGAGGTCAGAGAGTTAATGAGGGTGACAGATTACATGGGACCTTGAAGGCCACTCATTATAAGAACTTTAGGTTATACTCTGAATGAATGGGAAACCATTTTTGATGGTTTTGATTGAAAAGTGAGATAATCTGATTTACATTTATCATCAGGTTTATTGCAATATAATTTGTATATAATAAAATTTGCCAATTTTAAGTGTGCCATTTGATGAGTTTTGACAAATGTATGGGGTCATGTAACCACCACCACAATCATCATATAGAACATTTCCATCACCCTACTCTGGTCCCTGTGCTGGGAAAGACTGAAAGAGGGAAGCAGAGAAATGAGTTGAAAGGTTATTGCATTAACCGTGGTGAGAGATAACCATGGCTTAGGCCAGGTGCTAGCAGTGGAGGTAGTGAGAAGTGGTCAGATTCAGAATATATATATATATATATATTTTTTTTTTTTGAGACAGAGTCTCACTCTGTTGCCCGGACTAGAGTGCCGTGGCATCAGCCTAGCTCACAGCAACCTCAAACTCCTGGGCTCAAGCGATCCTCCTGCCTCAGCCTCTTGAGTAGCTGGGTCTACAAGCATGTGCCATCATGCCCAACTAATTTTTTCTATATATTTTTAGTTGGCCAGCTAATTTCTTTCTATTTTTAGTAGAGACGGGGTGTCGCTCTTGCTCAGGCTGGTTTCAAACTCCTGGCCTTTAGCGATCTGCCCGCCTTGGCCTCCCAGAGTGCTAGCATTACAGGCGTGAGCCACCGCGCCCGGCCTCAGAATATATTTTGAAAGCAGAGATGTCAGTTTTTTCTGACGTAGTGGCTATAAGGTACAAAAGAAAAAGTCACAAATGACTCCAAGGTTTGCGGCTCAAGGTATTGGAAGGATAGAGTTGCATTAACGGAAATGAGCAAGACTGTGGAAGGAGCAGGTTTGGTGATGGAAGACCATTTTTCAGGCGTTTTCAGTTTAAAATGTCTAATAAACATTCAAGTGTCGGCAGTTTGAAATACATATCTGAAATATACGACTCATTGGAACAATCTAATCAGAGGAGAGGTCTGAGTTAGAGATTTAGGAGCATAAGATAAATTCAAAATAAACTCTAATGTGTCCACCAGGAAGGCATAACATTCCAGGGGTGTTTGGTGACGGACACAGACTATTTCAAAAAGTAGAGCTGATTAGTAGACACTGTCCAGAGGTGAGGCTTCCTGGAGTCTCAGTGACTGAAACATCCAGAAATATCACTTGGATAATAATGGGTAAGTTATCATGGCCTCAGAGCTTTCCAGGAAATCCCTTAGAACATGACCAGTTCTGATTCTTTGCTTTTTCTTTTTTGTAAACATGGGGTCTTGCTATATTGTCCAGACTAGTCTCAAACTCCTGGGCTTGCAATCCTCCCGCCTCAGCCTCCCAAAGTGCTGGAATTACAGGTATGAGCCACTGGGTTCTGATTCTTGAATAGATCTTTTATGAATTCATTGTTCTACATTTTACCACAAGTCCCATGTGCAAAAATGCCCAGTCAAGACTTCAGAGTTTTTGGTGATAACAATCACAGAGTCATGGAATTAGGGTGTGGGAGATATCTTAAAGGTCATCTTGCTTCAATTCCTCACCCATGGCATGGCTGACAGATAATCAGAGTCACATCCAATGGGACTAATGATCTCACATCTGTCTCCCAGGGCAGATGCTTCCCCGATGGGCAACTCTATTAGAAAGTTCTTTCTTACGTGGAACACAAACCTGCCTCACTATAGTGAAATTTTTTCTACCCTGATGAGTGTCTTACCACATTTAGTGAATGAGACACAAAGTGCAAGAGTTTCAGGTCAACCATAAGCTTCTTGGCTTTCATCACCTTCACGGGGCCTGTCAAGTGGTTTAGGTTTTAAAACTTAAACCCTTGGCCTTCACTAAACCTTCCCAATATCTTCTGTCAAGAAGCTTCCTGGATTTCCTGAAGGGAAAGTAAACCAAATGGGTGTTTGTTTCTCGTCGGTGAAAGCGAAGTGCTTGCCGAGGCCGGCTGGTCTATTTTTGTCTGTGGGTGGTGGACAGTTGCCAGGAACGAACAGAGGTGTGAGCCTGTGGTAAAGACCAGAGATGGAGGTTGGCGGAGATGGCTCTTGATGCAGGGGAAGAAAGATTTGTGAACAGGATTCGGACCCCGGGAGACTGTTGTGATGCTTCTGGGTCTGCCTTTAAGCTCAGACCCCTTATTCTCCACTCACTGCCATCGTCTTCTCTATGGGCTCAGGACTGCTAAGGGATTCATTCTTCTCCTAACGAGAAGTAGACATGAAGCCTTTGGTTGGGTCTAGTCGCGTAGGACCCTTATCTTTCTGCATGACGATCTCATGGGTGGTACCCTAGGTTTGAGTGTCCCCTTCCTCATCCTCACCAACAGGACTCTGGCCCTGCTGGGCTGAATGCAAATGTCTGGGTTGGGAGGACGTTACCACCTACAGTGGCACAACATGCTGAGGGGTCAAGTTAATCCAAAGGATACGGGAACAAACTCAGACTCAAAGACTGAGTGTGGTCCAGAGAAACACTGTCTCCACAGGTCCAGAGAATGTCTAGGGGTTTAGAGCCATGAATTTGGGAACAGGTAGAGCTGGGACTAAATGAAAGCAGTTTGGGAACAAGTCAATGCAGGGTCCTAGGTTATTTTAGCATCTTTATTTTCTTTAAGGGCCCACGTATAAGTGGGATATTCACAAGTGTGAATTCAGGGCACATTTTTTTTAAGTAGAGATTTTTAAATGCAGATTTTAAAAATATAGATTTCTGGGTCTTGTTCTCAGAACTTCTGATTCTGTGAGTTTGAAGGGGACTCAGAAAGCTGCCTTTTGAAAACTTTCCCAATTTACTCTGATGTGTGTCTGGGGATCATCAGAATGCAGAAGTGTCTGCATTCGAGGTGGGGCAGACACTTGTCTGTCCTCAGTTTCAGTGCTGCGCTTGCCTTAACTTTTTTTTTATGCCTACCTGGATGACTCTCGCAACTCTGTTACCTCCCTGCCCAATCTTAGGAGTTTCACGGGGGCACTGTGAGAATTAAGTAAGCTAATGTGTAAAGCATAGGGCCGGTACTTAGTAATCATTCAATAAAAGTCTGTTGCTATTCTTATCATCTCTGGTTAAAATGATATGCTGTGCCTGAATTGTATGATTCATCGGGCCATGCAATAATATCCCTGAACACCCGTGGAATTAGGTCAGCCTCCTACCACCACTAATCCTGGCATCTCTGCTCCCCCAGTAAGCTTCCTGTTTGGCCCTGTTGGGCGCTCACTTGGTGCCAGTCTGACTTTCTTGGGTTTGCTTTCTATTCTTTTGGCAGGATCCGGAGCAGGTGTAACTCCCTTTGTGTTTGTTTAGAAATGCTCCTGGCCAGTTGAGAGGAGTTGGGCCTCCCACTCACAGTGTTTTGGTGGTTTGCTCCCATTCCTTTGTGGTTGTGTTTATGACTGTGGTACAACTACTTGGAACTGCAATGTAGTTTCTTTGGAGACAGGGGTATATTCAAATTCCTTGGACTTGGAGGGTCTCCAGAATGTAATACAATATCTGCATGGGCTCTAGAACTAACCAGCGTGAGTAGGATTCTACTGTCATAACTTACTAGAACTAGAGTAAATGCAGAATTCACTCATCGATTCAGCCAGTGTTTATGAGCACTTCTAATGCACCAGGCAGCATACTAATACCAGAAAGAATAAAATAACCCTGACCATCCCAGCCCAGATTTTTGTTCCCTCTCCAATCCATCAAGCACAGCACTGCCAGGTTAACCTTCCTGCATTCCTGCTTACAGTTATTGAACACTTACTGTGTGCTAGGCTAAAAGGTTGGTAGGATAAAGTCGCTGTCTCTCAGAATTACACAGTTTGGTAGTTTAGCAAGCTCAGGAACACAAAATTATCTCATTTCAAGTCCTGTTTGGAATGAGTGGAATATACTTATTCTACCAAAGGCTTGGTACTAAAATAGAGTTATAATAGAACTGCATGAAGAGTACAGGAGCAAAAGAATTAAATCTACTTCAAGGAGTTATTCATTTAATAAGCATTTACTGAATGCCTACTATTTGCCTGGTGGTGTGCTTGGCAATAAGCAAAAACAGCTTCAGCTTTTATGGAATGAAGTTTAGAAGGGTGGACTTTAGAGTAAAAGAAATCTGAGTTTGTAAACTGGATCTCCCGCTTGCCAGCTGTGTGACCTTGAGCAAGTTACCTATCCTCTGTGAGCCTCACATTTCTCATCTATGAAATGGGGGAAATGATGTCTACCACATAGGGTGATTGGAAAGGATAAATAAGACTTTAAAAAGAAAAGCATTTTCCATTGAGTAGCCCTTTGTTCTAATCTACCACTGTATGTAAGAGTTAGTTGTATTCCCAACTATTGTCCCAGACTGTGAGCTTCCCACGGGTGGCAGCTGTCCTATTCAGTTTTGTATCTGCTGTGACTGGTGCCTGTTGAAGTGACGGTCTCTAGCTCCCATCTGGTTTTGAAGTCTGCCGACCAGAGCCCCTCACAGCTGTTGTCCCTGCTGCCACACTGTAGGCGCCACCGCGGTCCGGGAGCCTCTGGCGAGGCTGAGTTGACTCTCACTGCAGAGGACAGCGTAAACACCAGGGCATGGCGCAGGAAGCTGCCTCGGGTTCAGCTTGCTCCTCCTCTCCTGCAGGTTCCTGATGGGCTCAGGTTCACCTTACCCCAACACCAGGTTCTTGAACCCACGTGGTCCCTGACCACTCTCTTGCTGTCTATGTGGGCACTGCCCTGTCTGCTTGCTGCTGAATTCCTGCCTGGCCTGATTCACCAAGTCTAAGATCACCTTCTGCTCTGGCAGCCTGACCGATATAGCATTGTCTGCCTCAGGAACCTGCGGTCATGTAGGAGGTGGCCCTTCTGAGCCCTAGATCCCTCACCTTGACCCAGTGCCCTACTGGACACCTTGCTATCAGCTTTGTTGCCCCAAATGGACTTCTGGTCCACCTTGACCCCCTCAGCATACATGCACCGAGTTCTGAAAGTGTGCCAGGCTCTGTGTTAGTTAACACAGACACGTGACATGGCCCCTGCTCTGAAGGATACCTGTGACTATCTCTGTCTTCAGCACCCTCAGGCTGAAAACGATGTTGTTGGAAAAACAGTGTGCAGCTGGTGAGAGGACTCATGGGGGGAAACACTCTTTCCACTGCCACAGTGAGGTTTTCATGCCTGCTTTGAGGAGTAGATAGCAAGGTACCTTCTGATGGGGCCCTAGAGCTAGCTCTCTTTACCTGACCTGCAAGAATCACACAAGCAAGAAGCAGTCAATTGACAACAGTCACTGAGTGCTCACCACTTTCCAGGTATAGGGGATACAAGAGAAGTAAGATATACTTTCTGCTTTTGCACAGTTTGGAGTGTGTGGTAGGCAGAATAATGGCTCCCAGTGATATCCACGTCCTTATCCTTGGACGCTGTGAATATTCTATGCTACAGGGCAGGAGAGAATTCAGGTTACGGATAGAATTAATGTTGCTCATCAACTGACTTGAAAATAGAGATTATCCTGGCTTATGCAGGTGGGCCCCCTGGAATCATGAGGGTCTTTAAATGGAAGAGGAAGGAATAAGAGTCAGTGTGATGTAATATGAGAAAAACTGGATCAGCCACTGATGGCTTTGAAGGCGGAAGGGGCCATGAGCCAAGGAATGGGGATAGTCTCTAGAAGCTGAAAAAGCAATGAACAGATAGATTTTCCCCAGAGCCTCGAGAAGGAACACCGCTCTACTGACACTTTGATTTCAGCCCCATTAGAACCATTTCAGATTTCTGACCTCTAGAATTGTAAAATACCAAATGTATGGCTTTTTAAGCCACTAAGTTTGTGATAATTGGTTATAACAGCAATAGGAAACCATTACAGAGTCCAGCTGGGAAGCTGGAAATTAAAGAAGGGATCGCAGCTCAATGCAATGCGTGCAATGACTCAGGGAGGTAGTGACTGTGAGGGTACCCTCAGGAGAAGGGAAGGAACCAGATAAGAATCTACTGCAGCCATGTAAAGGGGGGCAATGACCTGTCCGTCTAAAGTCCAGTGAAGCAGTGAGGGAGGACCCGGCTCCCACGGTGAGCCCTGGACTGGCGCCTCTGCCGGAAGTTCCTCCCTTTCGAAGAGCAATTTGGCTGGAGTTCAAAATGTCAAATGTAGGTAAATAAACTACTGCATATTCATACAATGGAATACAGGAAGTCCTCACTTAATGTCGTCTATAGGTTCTTGGAAGCTGAGATGTTAAGTGAAAGGTGTATAGTGAAACCAACGTTACCATAGGCTAATTCATATAAATACGAGTCCAGTTCCTATGGCATATTTCTGGTCACAAAAACATCACCAAACTTCTAAAAAGAAATACTTCTAATATTAAATATTGAAATAAATGTGAGCTATATACACATTTGAGAAAGATTAATATTAATAAAAACAAGAGAATTATTTACTGCTTATTCCGGGTCAGGGTCACAATGGTGGGAGCCTATTCTGGCCGCTCCTGGCACAAGGCAGGAGCCAGCCCTGGACAGGACACCATCCCATTGCGGGGCTCCCTCACATCCACACTCACCCACAAGGAGACCTGTAGACACGTCCACTCACCTAGCGGGCACAGCTTTGGGATGTTGGAGGAAACCGGAGGACCTGAAAAAATCCACACAGACACAGGGCCTAAGTGCAAACTCCACACAGCTGGGTTTTTTTCTTCCCCTCATCAATGTCATAACAGAATGACGATATTTGAGGACCTGTTGTATTATACCTCAATTAAAAAGTAAATAAAAATATTATTTTGCACAAAAACGTAAAAGGCATAAACCTTTTGACCCAGTGATTTTCACCGTTAGGAATTTTCCTCCACATGTGCTCCTGCAGGAGTTCAAAGCAATGGACAAGGAGGCTCCCTGCGGAACTGTTTCTAATAGCTAGAAACAAGGAACAACTTACGTGCCCAAAGATAGGTGACTAATTACATTTGAGGCACCCATGATGTGACATTCCATGAAATGTATTAAAAGCAAAAAGGCAAATCCATTTCACTTGGTAAGCAGAGTGGCCATGAGATTTATCCAAACCAGGATACTTTTGGGAGTGGGAAGGATAATTATACTAGGACAAAATGTGCAAACCGGGACTGTCATATGCAAACAGGGACATATGATCATACTACTGATAAATGATCTTAAAATATTTTTCAGTGAAAAAAGCAAGATGCATAACAATATACATAGCATGATTCCAATTGTAGGGTTTTTGTTTTTTTTTAACAGAAAGGATACATGCTCATAGTTACATATGGGTAAATACTTTTTAATAAAAATTTATGAGGAGCTGCCTGACATGGTCATATCTAGGGAGGAGGAAAACTCTATGCTAGACACTTATGTTTGTTTATTTTATACTCTACACTGGGTACTTAAATTACTTTAAAAATAAAATGTGTATTAGCTTGGACTACCATAACAAAATACCACAGATGGGTTGCCTTAAACAACAGAATGGTTTTTTTTTTTTTTTTTTTTTTTTTGCTGGAGGCTGAAAGTCTGAGATCAGGGTGCCAGCATGGTTGATTTCCGGTGAGGGCGCTCTTCCTGGCTTGCAGATAACCAGCTTCTTGCTCTGTCTCCATCCAGCAAAGAGAGAGAGAGATCTCTCTCTCTCTTTCTTCCTCTTCTTACAAAGTCCACCCACCAATCCTATCAGATTAGGACACCACACTTTTGACTTCATTTAACATTAATTACCTTGTAAAAGACTTATCTCCAAATACAGCCTCACTGGGGGTTAGAGCTTCATTCAACAGATGAATTTTGTGGGTGCACAATTCGGTCTATAGCATTCCCTAGGAGAGTTGACGGTATAATTCTGGTCCAAAAGCTGGCAGGCTCAAGACTCAAGAGGAGCCAATGTTTCAGTTCCAGTATAAAAGCAGAAAGACTGATGTTCCAGTTCAAGCAGTCAAGCAGAAGGAGTTCCCTCCAACTCGTGGGAGGGTCAGCCTTTTATTCTATTCAGACTTTCAGTTGATTAAATGAGGGCGATCTGCTTTACTCAGTCTACCTTTGCAAGTGTTGATCTCATCCAGAAATACCTTCACAAAAAAATCCAGAATAATATCTGATCAAATATCCGGGTACACCATGGCGGGATATAAATTTAACCATCACAAAATACAATTTTGACCTGGTGATTATACCACTTTCATAATAAAAATGAAAATTTATTAATAAACATAGTTATGAAAAGCCAAATACACTCTCACTGAGGTGTTTGTTCCCAATCTCCCTCTGGTTCACAGGCCAGCTCCTTTGACAGTCTTTTCCTTGTTATCCCAGCCTCATCTCCTCACATACCACTGAGTCTCAATCACAACAGTTGCAACAGGAGGTGATGGGAAAACAAAATACAGTAAATAATACAGATCAACATCCTATATGACAAAAATCCTCCAAGGTCTCCAACTGGGACAATTATAAAAATAGAAGCTAAGTTTTCCAGGGAAAAAAAGTTTTCCAGGGAAAGCTGCAAACTCTCTACTTAGGTTGGAGGGAAAATATTTTTCCTCTAAATTCTAAACTACTACAGGACAAATTCTTCCTCCCAATCATTTTTCCCTCCTACACTGAAAAGGGAGCACATTTTAAAGCTTTCTTCCTTTAGATAATAAGTTTCTTCCAAGAAGAAAAGGGTTGAATTTTAGGTCACTTGTCCACCCACTTCCTGAAAAGAGGTCACTTCCTTAGTCCTTATTACGTCCCTGCCCGAGAGTGAAGGGAGGGGACTTTTCTTCGGCTTGATGGTTTAGTCAACCTGCTTTAGAGGGGTCAAGTTTGTCTGAAGACCTGTTGATTTCCATAATTTTGTTTTTAACTTCTCTTTCAGGGAAAAGGACGGGGTAGAAACATCCAGTTCAAAGGATTGAGAGGGTGTAGGTAGTTTGACTATTTCCCTGAATAAGCTTTTTTGTTGTTGTTCTGTTACCCTGGCTAGAGTGCAGTGGCATCATAGCTCACTGCAACCTCCAACTCCTGGGCTCAAGGGATCCTCCTGCCTCAGCCTCCCAAGTAGCTGGGACTACAGGTTCGTGCCACTGCGCCTGGCTTATTTCTCTATTTTTTAGTAAACACAGGGTCTTGCTCTTGCTCAGAGCTGGTCTCGAACTCCTGAGCTCAAGCAATCCTCCCGCCTCAGCCTCCCAGAGTGCTAGGATTATAGGTGTGAGCCACGGCGCACAGCCTCCCTGAATAACTTTTTAATAGGAAGAAACCCTGTCAGACACACTCTGTTTCTGGCCTTTCCCTACCCCTCAGGATCCCTGACCTCTTCTGGCCTCAGAGTGCTTTTCCTCACAGTGAATGGTGGGGGAGCACCACCAGTAAGTGACCAAGTCTGTGCACCTCAACAGCTTGTGAGATCTCCACACATCTGGCCTGTCCCCTAGCTCATCCCCCCTTCTCCCTATGGGAATTCAGTGCCCCACCCCCCACAGGGCCTTCCCCTGTCCCTGAGCTCCCTGTTTCTGCCCCTGCCAGAATGTTCTTTCTTCCATCCGCACCCCACCTCCATCCTCTGGCCCTGACTCCTGTCCAACCAAACACCATCCATTTTTCAGGGCCACCTTCCAGTCCTACCTCTTTCATGAAGATTTTCCTGAGCACTGATGTTATTCTAAAAAGACAGTGGATTTTAAAAACGAAAAACAATAGGCAAAAGATTTTTTTCCATTATCCTTGGTGATAATAAAATCGTGGACTTTAGCAGTGGCGCGCATTCAAGCTTCCTGCTGAACCAAGTGGAGGAAGTGCTTTTCCCAACTGTGACCTAGAACAGCAGCAGGTGGGGACCAATAGCCCTGTGGGCTGAGGAGCTCTGCGCTCAGGATGAAAGCCAAGCCAGCCAGCACCAGCCTGAGGTCTGGGAAGAAAACAGGCTACAGTTTGCACATCAAACCCCAAGCTGTTTTGCCACAAATACAAAGGAGTCACTTTCTAAAAGGAAGTCACCTCTTCCTGCTGCCTACCTGGTGCTACCAAAACAACTCTTTGGTTGCCTTCTCAGAGCACAACAGGGAATGGTGTGGTCTCAGGACAGAACCTGGACCTGGACCAGGTCCTGAACCAGGACCAGGACAGAACCTGCTTCATTCAAGCAGCTCCTCTAAAGAAGGCATTCCACCAGCCTCCAGTGCCCAGGCGCAGGACTTCCCATTTCCCGCTGTGTTCGCAGAAAGAGAATCAGAGCTTGAATCGTATCATCATAAAATGTTAAGAAGGAAATCAGTGAGAAATCCAACACTTCTCATAAGGTAAACAAGGCCCAGAGAGATTTCAGAAGTGGCTGCCAGATGCCAATTCTGATATTGGTCAGTCTTCAGAAAAATGAAGAAAATATGGACAAAGTAGTCAGTAGTAGGTGAATTTATTTAAAAGATGAGCCCTTTATTCTGAAATTATCACCTTGTTTTCAATGTTAAAATGCCCTTTCTTTTCTGAAATGCTGTTGATCATAGATGGCAGTTGATTTTTAATGACCTTTTTTAGAGAAAGCAATGACCATACTTGAAATCCCAAAGTTTGGACACCACAGGGTCAGGGAACTCATTGAAGGCCATACACAGGTGGATTTGAATGTCTGTGACTAGTTCTTCTAAGCCACGGAGACACCAGAGGTATGACTTGGGGTAAATGATTTTACAGCCTGAGCTTCATGTTTTCTATCTATAAAATGAGGGGTAATAAAATCTGCCCGGGGTTACAAAGTAATCATGAAACTACAATGAGATAATGGAGAAGGAAGAACTCTGAGAGGCAGAATTTTTACACTGGACACTGGCTAGGTGTGATTATTACATGTCAGTCAATCCCTTCTGAGGCTCCTGCCGTGTGGGGTTGTTGGCTTTGAAGACTGTATTAGTTTGCCAGTGTTCCCCAAACAAAATACCACAAACCAGGTGGCTTAAAACATCAGAAATGTATTCTCTCACAGTTCTGGAGGCTAGAAGGTGTTGGCAGGGCCATCTCCTTCTAGAGAAGGATCCTTCCTGGCCTCTTCCAAGCTTCTGGGGGCCCCAGGCATTCCCTGGCTTGTGGCTGCAGAACTCCAATCTCTGCCTCTGTCTTCACATGGGCACTTTCGCCCTGTGTCTGCCTGTTCCTTTTGTTAGGATACCGGTCATTATAGGATTAGGGGGCCCAGCCCACTCTGCAGTATGAGCTCATCTAAACTTGACTTCACCTGCAATGGCCCCGTTTCGAAATAAGGTCACATTCTGAGATATTAGAGGTTAGGACTTCAACATATCTTTCAGGAGGGGAGAGGGCAGCGGGACACGTTTTAACCCATAATAAAGACTAGCTAGGTAAATCTTAAGTTGCATTTTAAATAACACCAGCTGCTCTGATTTAAGGAAAAGAAATTTCTCCCCAGCCTTCTAAGAAGAAACACCGTGAGGCAGAAGCAAAGGAAAGTAGAGGGTAGAGTTTTGGAGGAAAATTAAAGCAGCTGGTTAATGAACAAACAAAATCCTCGGCTCCTGAGACATGGTGCTCTGAGAGCCCAGTGGCAAACCAGCAGCGACCAAGTCTTGAAAGCGAACTCCAGGCGGTGCTCACTCCTTTGAGAGCTCTTAGCTGCAGGGTGGCCTCCCCAGCACAACTTGCACTTCCAGGGAAGGGGGAAGGAGCTGCAGCTTCTTAAGTCAACACGCTTGGGCCTGAAGCAGTATCTATTCGTGGAGGGTCTGAGCTGGATTCTGCTCTGCCCAGCCTGGGCTGTGCAGCCCCACCTGGCCAGGCCCAGCTGAATTGACACCAGACCTCTTCTTTCCAAGCTGCAGGCCTCAAGTTCCTTCCTAGAAAGCTGTTTTGTTTTTTTATCCTGACTCAATGGTTAAAGGCAGCTGTGTTCAGTTCTCCAAAGGACTGGGCCAAGGGAGGACATGGCCACAGCAGGAATTCTCAGATCTTGGGATAAATCCATTCTCTAGGAAGTTCATGGACCTAAAACCTGTCACTTGAGGGAGGCAGGGCTGCATTGTGACTTCTGCCAGCCCTTTGCACTTTTGCCTTTGTGGGTCCTTCCTCCATAAAAAATATTTAAAATTATATTTTATATAATTGGTATAAAGATGAGTATAATCCAGGCTGGATTCATTATTATCTATCCATTATTATTACATTCTTTGTTTTCTCCTGGTTTGAAAAGAAATCAAAATGTAAACATTTTTAGCTGGGTGCAGTGGCTCATGCCTGTAATCCTAGCACGTGGGGAGGCTGAGGCAGGAGGATTGCTTGAGCCCAGGAGTTGGAGGCTTCGGTGAGCTATGATCATGTCACTGCATTCCAGCCTGGGCAACAGAGCAAGATCCTGTCTCAAAAAAAAAAAAATTAAAACCTTTTATGGCTCATGTCTATAATCCCAGCACTTTGGGAGAGTGAGGTGGGAGAATCACTTAAGCCAAGGAGTTTAAGGCTACAGTGAACTGTGATCATGCCACTGCACTCCAGCCTGGGTGACAGAGTGAGACCCTGTCTCAAGAAAAAAAAAAAAAAGAACATTTTTTTGGCCCCTAAAATATCATGAGCTCTCCACACTGTGCCCACTGTGCCTATGGATAAGTCAGCCGTGGAGAGAGGCTATGCTATTTTTAAGCATGTGGGTGTGAGATACACAGTAGGACGTGTGTGTGTGTGTGTGTGTGTGTGTATTAGATCTAGGAGATGATTTTAAATCAGTCCAGTCTAGATATAGGGGAATGGTCAAGATGACCTTTTGAGACCCATGTAAGCTGAAGGAATAAGGTTTGAGTTACCAGCTCTTTCTCTTCCTAGTTAGATGCTCCCTTTCTCTTGTGGACCCAGATGTATGTTCAGATGGAAAGTGCATCTACCTGGCCAGTGGTTCCCTGTTATCCAACTTCCATATCTGGATATCTTAGCCCACGTCAGACAAATATGTGGATGGGGATGTGCAAACAGAGTAATGAATAGGAGAGAAAGTTGGGAGGAACTACCTGGACCACCAATCTAAACAGGGGCCCAGGACCTGACATTGTTACCTATCAACACAAAGCCTTCCTTGCTGGGGGTCCCAAAAAACATTTTTTCACCTGGGACCAGAAGTATTCACAGTTTTGAGCACAAAACATTTCATATTCTATCTAACTTTGCATTCACCTGCCTTATCCTTCATCAAGACAAATTGTATAGACTTTGCTGAGTCTAGGAAGCATTCATTGAGTCATTTTAGACTGACCCAGGGTTGGAAAACATTTTCTGTAAAGGGCTAGACAGTACATACTTTAGATTTTGCAGGCCTTATGGTATTTATTGCAACCACTTAACTCTGCTGTTACAGTGGAAAAGCAGCCATAGACAATATGTAAACAAATGACACAGCTGCTGTGTGCCAATAAAACTTTATTTTAAAAAACAGATGGAGGGCCAGATTTAGCCTGTGGTTTACAGTGTGCTGAACCCTGATCTAACTTATCTTTCACCTTCTGACCAATCATATTCCTTCTTTCCAGAATATTTTTTGGGTGTCTATTATATCCTATGTATTGTGTTAAGGATGTTATTAAGCCGTGTAATATTTAAGTTTTCCTGTCTTTATTTATAGTTTTTTCAAGAACCACAATGGCCTTGTTTCTTCTGTCTCTTCCACGAGGTTTAATACAGTGCTGAGCTGAGCATATTCTGGTTTCTTAGGATAGTTCTTGCTTGCATTCTTCTGGTCTCGAAATCAATGGGGAGGGCATGAGTTAAATTCACTAATACCCACCCATTTGGCTTTGGTATTCAACCATCTTTCTTCTGAGGCCTCTGCTTTTCTCATGGGGTTCTTGCCTGCAAGGTTCATTCTATAACTCTTTACTCTCTGTTAAGTCATCATTCATTTATTCAGTCAACAAAAAGTCTACTAATATATTTAAATTTTTTTTTTATTTTGGTAGATTTAGAGGGTACAAGTGGTTTTTTGTTACACGGATGAATTGTATAGTGGTGAAGTGAGGGCTTTTAGTTTATCCATCATCCAAATAGTATACATTGTACCTGATGGGTAGTTTTTTGATCCTGCACCCTCCCCCCTTCTGAGTCTCCAGAGTCCCTTATACTACCCTATGTGACCACATATACCCATCGTTTAGCTCCCACTTATAAGTGAGTACATGAGTACACGTGGTATTTGTTTTTCTGATCCTGAGACACTTAGGATTATAGCTTCCAGTTTCATTCAAGTTGCTGTGAAAGACATTATTTCGTTCTTTTTTATGGCTGAGTAGTATTCCATGGTATATCACATTTTCTTTATCCACTCATCAGTTGATGGAGACTTAGGTTGATTCCATATCTTTGCAATTGTGAATTGTGACACATTAAGCATATGAGTGCATGCGTATTTTTGATATAGTGATTTCTATTCCTTTGGGTAGATACCCAGTAGTGGGATTGCTGGATCAAATGGTAGGTCTAATTTTAGTTCTTTGAGGAGTCTCCATACTGTTTTCCATAGAGGTTGTACTAATTTACATTCCCACCATCAGTGAATAAGCATTCCCTTTTCATTGCATCTGCACCAACATTTATTGTTTTTTTACTTTTTATAATAATAACGGTGATTCTCACAGGGGTAAGGTGGTATCTCATTGTGTTTTTAATTTGCATTTCCCTGATAATTAATGATGTTGAGCATTTTTTCATATGTTTGTTGGCCATTTGTATCACTTTTGAAAAATGTCTGTTCATGTCTTTTGCCCACTTGTTAATGGAGTTGTTTTGTTCTTGCTGGTTTGTTTGAGTTCCTTGTAGATTTTGGATATTAGACCTTTGTTGGATGTATAGGTTGAGAACATTTTCTCCCATTCTGTAGGTGTCTGTTTACTCTGTTGATTATTTCTTTTGTTGTATACACACTTTTTTAGTTTAACTGAGTCCCATTTATTTATTTTTGTTTTTGTTGTATTTGCTTTTGGGGTCTTAGTCATAAATTCTTTGCCCAGGCCATTGTCCAGAAGAGTTTTTTCCTGTGTATTCTTCTAGAATTTTTATGGCATCGTGTCTCATGTTTAAGTCTTTAATCCATCTTGAGTTAATTTTTGTGTATGGTAAGAGATAGGGATCCTGTTTCATTCTTCTGCATGTGGCTTTCCGATTTTTCCAGCACTGTTTGTTGACTAGGACGTCCTTTCCCCAGTGTGGGTTTTCATCTGCTTTGTTGAAGATCAGTTGTTTGTAGGTGCATGGGTTTATTTCTGGATTTTCTATTCTGTTCCACTGATCTATGTACTTACCTCCGTATACCCATGCCGTGCTGTTTTGGTTACTACAGGCTTGTAGTATAATTTGAACTTGGATAATGTGATGCCCCCAGATTTGTCCTTTTTGCTTAGGATTACTCATACCAATGTACTTTAGGCAATGCTAGTAAATGTGAAAATTTCCAAAAATAGAAGATGTAATCTCTACCCTAAGTGTTTATAAACTGTGGTAAACATTGGTGGTCCTCAATAAGTCACATCTCTCACTATCATACCCTTTTGAAGTCCTTTCCCACATTGATTATAGGGTTTGTTGTGTGACTTCTTTGGCCAGTGAGATAATAACAAACACGAAACAAGTAGATAAGTGCTTGCACGTTGGGCCTCAACTTCTTGACATGCTCTCTTTTGGAATTCAGTGGCCATTCTGTAAGGAGGTCCAGGATAACCTGCCGGAGACAGAGATCACATGGAGAGGTCTTGAAGGATGAAACTCCATGAATAAAGGGGCTGGCCAGCCTCTACCTGTTCTAACCTCCTCAACGGAGGTATCAGACATGTGAATGAAGCCCGTTTGGATGCTCCCATCCCAGATGAGCCTTCAGATGACTGAAGCTGCATAAGAAACATAAAGCCAACAGGCAGAAGAACCACCCAACAGATCCCAGCCCAGTCATGAACTAATAAATAGTTGTTTTAAGTCATTAAGTTTTGGGGTGGTTTTTTTATACAACAATAATTGATATATCAAATAGGAATAGAGGACACACACACACACACACACACGGAATCCAACCACAAAGTCACAGAAGCCACACCAGGTGTGGCTGGATCAAATACATGTACCAGCAATAAAGAGCCCAAAGAATAGGGCAATAGGGCAGATCAGGCTGTAACAAAATCATTAAGGAAGTGCTCTGGGCCCTGAATACCAGCTAGGCTTTGAATACATGGAAAAGGGCAGCCTAAGCAGGGGGCAGCCAGTGCAAAGGCTCATCCCCCTCGGCACTCTGTGCCTTAAATGGAGATTCTGAGGCCTAAATGAGTCTCTCAGGACAGACTCCAATGATTGACTTTCAGGACCAGTGATGTGAGGAGGCATGTTTGTAAGTGGCTGAGGCACCTCCTTATTTCTCTCAGAACACACACACAGGTAGCAACCTCCTCTACTTACTCACGAAGCCAGCCCTGACAAAAACAATCTGTTGCCATTTTAGAAACCTCGGAGGGCTAAATCCTCAGAACCATAATAAGAGCTTCTCTCTCAGGAGGAATAGCTAGGAAGAGCCAGGTTTGCACCTTCTACTGTATAAAATGGCCAAATGCCAACCTAGACAACATAGCAAGACCCTATCTCTATAAAAAATAAAACAAGATTAGCTGGGTGTGGTGGTTGCACCTGTAGTCCCAGCTACTCGGGAGGCTGAGGCGGGAGGATCACTTGAGCCCAGGCATTGGAGGTTGCAATGAGCTATGATGATGCCACTGCTCTCTAGCCGGGGCAATAGAGCAAGACCCTGTCTCAAACAAACAAACAAACAAAATAGCCAAATGCTAGGTCTCAGGGTCCTATTTTTATCTATTCTTGTCCATCTCATAACATGCTTTGGTTTCATTTTGTTAATCTACTCTTCGAAGGCTAAATGCTTCTCTGCCACCTGACCTTTTGGTTCCCTGATGGCAACACCATCAACTGAGATGCAGAGTTGGACAATTACCACGTTAAGTTGTAGTTGACTGCTCACTTCTCTTCACCTCTCACCGGAGCACAAGATCCTCAAAGGCAAAGATTTCCATGTCCAACTTTGTGTCTCTAATGCTTACATAGTGGCCAGCACACAGTAAATGTTCAATAAATGTGTAATGAATGACTGAATTAACGAGGTACCCAGACTACAACCACCACAAAATCAGGCAGATTAGAGTGGAAAGCACACTAAGATCAAATCATTAACATTTATTGGCACAACTCTGTTCCGGATTCTGCACTAAGCACTTCGTGAACCTTTTGTTCTCTCTCTCTTTTTGTCCATTTAGCAAGGTTTCAGCTGCATTCAGAGAGGTTAAATTATTTAACTGCAGAGCTGGAGTTCAGCTGAGCCCTTCTCTTCCCAAGTTTGCGTGAGCTAGGCTTTCTCACTGTCCTCCTGTGCATTGAATACTACCCAGCCGCTCCTTTTTGAGGTTCACCAAATAGGGGCATGAGATGGAGGGGAGATAGACAAGGGAATCTTAGAGAATTTCTGCTTAGGCCTCAAGAAAGAACTTCACCCTGAGCTCATGCTGGGGAGGATTAGAATGTAGACAGAAGAAGCCCTAGGAGTCTTTGCCGACCTTCCCATTGGCACAAGGCACGAGGACTTGGCACCCAGCCTGCAGTGGGAATAATAAGGAAGAGCCCTTCCCAGGCTGTTCTTTTCTTCCTCGGGGCTGAGTTAATGTTCTCCAGAAGGACCGACAGGCAGGAGAGGGCAGCCAGCCCTGCTTGTTCATAGGGCGGGGTGTTCCCACTTAACCCTGTTTCCCCAAAGTTTCATGATTAAGACCTGAAGCGAGGGGTGGGGCAGGGGCTTGGCATGGGGGATGAGGTAGCCCGGGCAAATTCGGGCTCATGAAGGGCAGGGTGGAGCTGGGGTGACTCAGTGGGCCGGCCCCGGTGTGGGGCTGCCTTTAGCAGGCAGGGGCAGATCTGAGCAAAGTGTCTCACTGCACATCGGTGCCTGGGCCTGTGTAGGCGCCATCTGGCAGCAGCAGTGCAAGCAAGGTAATCTGTGGCTCGGTCTCTGGTGTCCCAGGCCCAAATCTTAGCATGGCTATTGACTGTCTCTGTGGCCCTGGCAGAGGCAGTTAACTTTTCAGAGCTTCGGTTTCCCCTTGTAACATGGGACCAAAAAGCCAGGTTGGGATGACAAATGAGAAAACATACTGAACATCGGATCCCCCACCTCCCTGTGCTGATGGGCCCTTGCTATCAGCCAGAACCTTAAGGGGGCCGTGTCAGGCAGGGCCACGTTACAACATCATGGATCCCTTTTGCATTCCTGGGTTGCTTCCTCCATAAAACAATGTTAAAACTTATGTTTTATGACTGCACTGGTATAAAGATGAACATAATCCAAAGCTGGATTGATCCTATGCCTTTTATTATTATACTCACTTTTCTTCTAGTTCTAAAAGAAATTATTTTTGTAGGCCCCGAAAGTTACCATGAGCTGTCAGCACTTTGCTTCCTGTGCCTAAGGGATAAACCAGCTCTGGTGTCAGGCCACGAGCCACTCCTGCAGGCCCAGGTCTTTTCCTTCTTCCTGAATCTTTGAGTCCTGTTGCAATCATGATGGTTTAGGTGAACGGTCTGTGAATTCACAAACAAGAAGGCCTTTTTCCCCTGAGGTCAGGGAGAATGTCTGTTGCACATGGCTAGGTCTGGCCATGCCATGTTTCTTTCTCTACCTGGGGGTATTTCTGTGGTTATTTTGGTATATCTGCATTTCAGGATATAGCTACTTTGGAGTGGAGGGCTATAGTGTAAACACCTAAATTATAAAGTCCTTGAAACTTTATTTGTTCATGCAACAAATATCTTTTTGAGTATCTCCTGCATGCCAAGCATTGTTATAGAACTGGAGATACAGCTCAATAAACGAAAAGACAAAGTCCCTGTTCTTGGGCAGCTTACTTTCTAGTGGAGGGAGATAGATAGTAAATCAAAAGCCAGTGGCAGGTGGTTAGTGCTAAAGCACAGGAATGGGGGAGGGGGAAGGCGATGTGGGTGGTGACAAAGTGGGAGTGGAGTTTGCTGTTGTATTTGAGATAGTCAGGAAACATCTCTGTGATAAGGTGGTATTTGAGCAGAGCCCCAAATAACCTAAGCCATGTGGCTATCTGAGAGGAAAGCTTTCCAAGCAGAGGGAAAGGCCAGTGCAAAGAGCCCGTGGCCAGAGCGCCCTTGGTGTGCTTGGGGAGTGGCAAGGAGGTCTGAGGCTAGAGCAGATTTGCAGAGGAGAGGCGGGTTGAGGTCATACAGGTGGCCCAGTGCCAGATCATGTGGGGCTTTGGAGGCTATTTAGCTTATAGTCTGAATGTGATGAGAAGCCACTAAAGGAATTTGTTAGAGGAGTGACATGATAGGACTTAGCTCTTAACAGGATTACTTTGGCTGCTTGCTTGGAATAGACAGGAAGCAGCGAGTGCAGAAGCAGGGAAGCCAGTTGGGATGCTGTAATTGGTCCCCAGGGAGCATTTACAGGGCTTTGGACCAGAGGGCTAGCAGTGGCGGTGCTGAGAGGTGGTCAGACTGTGGATATGAAGGTAGAGCCAACAGGATTGCTGGTATATTAGACGTGAGGAACCAGAGAAAGAGAAAAGTCAAGGAAGACTCTAAGGTTTTGGACTGGATAACTAGAAAAATGGAATTGGCATTTACTGGAAGGAACTTAGGTTTACAGAGGACTCTAAGAGTTTGGCTGTGAACGAGTTAACTTGGAGATGCTTCTTAGACAGGATTATCCCAAATTAAGGCGCTGGCCAGGGCTTTGCAGCCCCACATGGACCAGTCTTTGCATGTGGGCTGTCCCCAGTGAGGGGGTGTAGCATTGTGCCAAGGAAACTGCCTTTGGCTGATAGCATTGCCCAGAGAGGGACACGGCTGTGACCCATCTGTAGTCAACACTCCCGCATGCTGCGGGAATGAGTGTCTTAGTCCCTAAGTGGGAATCTGGATGATCCATCCACTACAAGCCACAAACCACCCCTTGCACCTTTCAAATCCACTTGCTTCTTGTAATAAATTCACTCCACCTGGGAACAGCTTCTCCAGGATTCTGCTTGGTCTGTTTCCTTGGGAAACTTAAAGGTTAGTGGGATGAACTAGCCACCTCTCCCTCTGACCCTACTACTGCAGCTAGTCTTGGCCACATCGATACTCATCATCTCCCTCCTCTGCTACCCACTCTAGAGTCCCCTCACCCTTGGCTAGCACCTCTGCTGTTCTGAGTGTCTTCCTGGTGGTATGACCCAGACCTTCACCCCTAAGGGGTCTGAGCCATGGGTCACCATGCCCTTCTCAGATAGGGGCTACTGCCCTTTTCCATTCACCTCCGTAATTAGGAGGGGAAGTGTCAGGAGATGCCCTGATGGATTAAGTGAGTGTCAAACACATTCTTCTCTGTCCCCACAGCATAATGCAGCCTCATCATCTCCCAATGATCAAGATCAATACCTCAGCCTGTGTGTGACTCCTTTCCTTGTCTACTGTCTCTTGACACGAGGAACCAAGTGACCATGCAGCAGCCATAGCTTAAAGTGTTTACTGAAACTATTATTCTTCTTCCTGGTGGAAATATTATCCCCTTGGGAACCACGACTCCCAGAGCCACAGAACCCAAGGTTGCAGGGCAAGCAAGCACAAGCTTCTCAAGGAGGTCACTGGAGTGATGGTAAGTGGGTCTACCTCTCGGTTCCTGGACCTGTGTATTCTGTCTACTGGGGACACAGTACCATATAGTGGTTGTTGATTTGGGATGATTCCACAGCCGGGAGGAAACACCTCAACTTTGCAGGACATCGGCTCCAACTTGGTGCCTCAAATGCCTCTTTAAGCAGCCTTTCCACCACTCTGTCGGGCCAGCAGCTTTTGGGTCTGCGGTAGGATGTCATGGTTATGTGCCCACTTCCACACCTCCTTTGCTGAAAAGCGAGGCCCTTGATTCCTGGCAAGGTTAAACGCAATCTCACATCAGTGGAGCAAATGGTCCATAAGCCCTTGGATACTAGTGTTGGTTGAGGCTCTACTGGCAAGAAAGGCAAACTCAAATCTGGAAGATCAAGCAGGAATATATTGTTTTAAAATTACACTTCTATTTTTGAGATAATTGTAAATTCACATGCAGTTGCAAGAAATAACACAGAGAGATCCCATGTACGCTTTAGGAAGTTTCCCCAGTGGTAACATCTTGCAAAACTTGTCAAATAGCACAAGCAGGATATGGACATTGATAGAATCATCTAAACCCATTCAGATTGCCCCAATTCTACTTGTACTCATTTGTGTGTGTGTTTAGTTCTGTCCGGTTCTGTCATGTGTGTAGGTTTGTATATCCACCACCACAGTGAAGCTATAGAACAGTGTCATTCCCACAGGGATACCTGTGTCGGCCTTTTATAGCCAAACTCACCTGTCCTCCCTTCTCCCATCCCTAACCCCTGACAACCACTAATCTGTTCCCCATTTCTAAAATTTTGTCATTTCAAAAATGTGTTCTAAAACATTTTTATAAAATGTTGGAATAACACACATACGTAACTTTTTGGAATTAGCTTTTTTCACTTGGCAGAATTCCTTGAAGATTCTCCCAAGTTGGTGCATTCATTAATAGTTGATTCCTTTTTATTGCTGAGTATTCCACGGTATGAATGCACCACAGTTGAACCATTCACCCATTGAAGGACATCTGGGCTGTCTCCAGTTTTTTGGCTGTTATGAATAAAGCTTCTATGAACATTTGTGTACAGGTTTTGTATAAGCATAAGTCTTCATTTCTCTGGGATAAATGCCCAAGAGGGCACTTGCTGGGTCATATGGTAATTGCTCCTTTGATTTTATTAAAACCTGACAAACTGTTTCCAGAATGGCTGTACCATTTTACACTCCCACCGGCAATGCACGACTGATCCAGTTTCTCCAAATCCTCACCAGCCCTTGATGTTGTCCTTATTTTTTACTTAATGTGTAGTGATATCTCATTATGGCCTTAATTTGTATTTCCCTGGTGACTAATGATATTGAACATCTCTTCATGTGCTTAGTCACCATCTATACATCCTCTTCAAAGTCTATTTCTACCTTTTGCCCATTTTCTAATTTGATTGCTTTCTACTGTTGTGTTTTAAGATTTCTTTATATACTTTAGATTTTGTTGGATATGTGCTTTGCAAATATTTTCTCCAAGTTGTAGTTTTTATGCTTTCCACAGGGTCTTTCACAGAGCAAGTTTTTAATTTTGATGAGGTCAAATTTATCAAATTTTCCTTTTATGGATCATGCTTTTGGCATCAAGTCTAAGTACTCTTTGATTAACCCTACAGCCCAAAGATATTTCTGCTCTGTTTTTCCTAAAAGTTGTATAACTTCACATTTTACATGTACATTGAGATCATGGAATATGTTTTAATCCCAGTCCAAATAAATGATTATCTCTTCCGGGGTGAGAATGGTCCAGTGTAATCAACTTGCCATGAAATGGCAGGACCATCTCCTCAAAGGGTGGATCTGTATGGAGGGCTAAGTAACAGTATCTGGTTTTGGTAGGTTGGACATTTGCAGCAGCAATAGCTAGATCGGTCTTTATGAGTGCACTGAAGTGGCCAATGACAGAGGCTATCTGACATCAACTGGCTGAGTCATTCTGCTTGTCTGATGCCCGCAGGTGGGCTTTAACCTGTGGTTCGAAGATCTTCATCCTTTGTAACAGTGTGTCTTCATACACATGCCTCTCTCTTAGAACTTCTTGTCCCTGATGTTTAAATCTTTCACCTTCCAGGCCCCTGACCAATACAGCCAAGCCATACTGATGAATCTCTGTGTATTTTTTTTTTTTTTTATCTCATGCAATTTCTCTTTCTTCATCAATGAATGGCAGCTGCATAGAAGCTCTATTGGGAAGATTTCCCTTCACTGTGTCTTTCGGGGCTGCCCTGCAATGGGCTGTAATGCAGCCCCAGCCCATTTGTGGCTTGACCCCTCCATGAACCAGCCTGGCTTTTCCCTCCTCTATCAGCTGATCACAAGGCACCACCTGTGTGGACACAGGCATGAGCTAAGGGAGAGGTGGTAGGTGACAGGGGTGTCTGGCAGCCACATTGCCTTTTCCAACCTGGCCTCAGAGTCAACACGGCTTCACGACCATATTCAACTGGCAGAAGCAGTTAGAATCCTTCCCAGATTAACGGAAAATGGAATTAGACTCTACCTCTTGATGTGGGAATAGCAAAGTCATGACATAGAAGAGTGAGATTGGAACTATCCGGCCACACCAGGAAAATATGACCTGTATAAGGACTCTCTACTCTGGCTGGTCAGAAGTTGAATGATTCCAACCCCTACGTGATCTCTAAGAATGTTCTGGCCTACAGCTCCTCAGTAATTGTTCTCTCCCCAGCAGTTGTTCTTTGGCCTGGCCTTATAGAGTTTCACCCTATGCATGGACAGATTGGTATTTAGCCAAAGCCTCATTTCTTTTTATATGAAGCCCTTTCTGCAAGTAGCTCTCTCCTCTCTGGCATTTTATCTAGCAAATTCTAGCTGACTTGGTTTCACCAAATTCCAGACCCTGACCCCTCAACTCAGCAAGACCCCCTGGGCTCTATCTGGGTTCTCCCTTCCTGTCCTGAAATCTGGAAATTACCTCCACAACTGTGGGCTCACCTCGTTTCCTTCCCTTCCTTTGGGGATCACAGTCCTGCACTGCCTCTTGTCCATGTCTGGAAATAGTTGTTTCATATCTTTGATCCAGTTTTTTAATTGTTTGTGGTGAGAGAGTAACATCTGTATCAGTTACTCCTTCATGCATGGAAGCAGGGCTTGAATATATTTTGAAAATAAAGCCAACAGGATTTGATTGAGTTGAATTTGAGTTGTGAGAAAAAGAGAGATGTCAAGAATGACTTCAAGTGTTTGGCCCGAAACTGGGAGGGTAGCACTGCCATTACCTGAGGTCAGATTGGATTTGGGGCGACGAGGGGTAAAGGAGTGGGTAAAATTAGGTGTTTAATTTAAACATGTTACATTTGAGATGCCTCTTGAACATCCAGGTGGGGATGTCAACTTTTCTGTTAGATATACAAGTCAGGAGTTCAGGCTGGAGGTCAGGCTAGAAATCTTAAATCAGGAATTATCTGTGTATAGATGGTATTTGAAGCCGTAAGTCTGGATGAGATCACTAAGGAAGTCAGTGTAGATAGAAAAGAGAAGGCCAAGGACTGGATGCCAGGGTGCACCAATGTGAAAGGTTGGGGAAGATGAAGGGGAGCCCTGGAGTTGTTTGTGCCAACTGCCCCCAGCCACTTCTCTCTTACACCCATGACTTCCCCAACCTGTCTGCTCAATCAGCCTGCCCTTGCCACTTTTCTGGCACTGATCTCTGCTGACCTGTTCTGGCCTGTGGCCATCCAACTTTAGACCTGATGGGTCAGTTCCAGAGCTGTTCTTGGACCTTGGAAACTTCTCCAGCCAATCCATGTCCTCAGGGTCTTCTGGAGTCAGTTTAAGTTTCATCTGGCTCCATCAGGACTGATTCTTCTGCCAAAGTATAGGGTGGGAATAAGGCAAATGGCCCGTGACTTCCAGAGTGGGCAGTGCCTTGGCCAGAACCTCTTGCCAGTCTGCGGTGGTACTTTTCATGTCGAGAGCTTCAAAGAACAGGAAATACCAGATATCTCACCCTACACCAAACAGTTTCTTTTGCCTCCGATTCTGTCCTGAACCATGTTGCTGTGTGGTTGCTCAGTAGTTGTCCTCCATGTTATTATTTATTTTTTTGAGTTCCTGTATTTTTATTTGCCATTTAGCTTTGTACAAGTCTCTTGTCTTACTGATTTTTAGTTTTTGGTAGGGACAACAGCACCAGATGATTTACTTATATTATTGAATCACTGATAATATGAAAAATGTCCTCCATGCTATTGACCTCAACAGATTGGTGTACATTCCAGAGAGCCCCAGTTTCCCCATAGTAATGTATTATTAATTAATAATAATTAATGCTAATTAATATTAATTAGCACTATCCAGTCACACATACTAAGGACTGTATAAGGATGTTTGTGGCAGTGCTACTTATAAAGGTAAAAATATTAGAAACTACCTACATGACCAAAAATAGGGATTAGGTAAATAAGTTATGACACATCTGTAAAATGCACGCATTAAAATAATTTTGCAGATATGGAGAGATGTTTGTAATGTATTGCTGTTGTAAACATCTTAATGGGGCAGTGCTGTGCAGCGTTTAAAAGCACTTTAGCATAAATAGAGAATTCTGTGCCTTGAATGCTAACAATTGATGACTAGGTAGAGAATGGTGACCTGCAAGGAACACTGAGCGGGAGTGGTCACAGCATCACAGCAATGAAACAGGAAGGGTTTTGTATCACAGAGGGGAAGAATTTCTTTTTTGAAGAAACAGGGAATGGTCATTCAATCCTTCAACAGTGTCAAACGCTAAAGAGCCAGGGTGAAGACTGAAAGGTGACCATTGTATGAAACAACATAAATGTCACCGATGACCATTGCAAGGGCTTTCTCAGTGGAGTAATGAGAGCAAAGTCAAACTGCAGTAGGCTGAGGGCTGAACGGGAGGTGAGAAGGTGGCACTAGGGAGCATACAATCTACTTTGAGGAATTAGAGTGTAGAAGAGGAGAGAAGGAAGGCCACAGATAGAGGGGGATGAATAGTCTGGGATTCTTTTCTTTAATTTAGAGGGGTATGAGCTTCTTTACGTAACCATGAGATGGGTCCAATAGAGAGGGAGCTTTGAATACACAAACAGAGCCTGGATAATTTAGAGATAAGGTTAATGAAAAGGTGGGAGAAGATGGGATGTAAAACACAAGTGGTGGAATTGGTCTTGATTTAGACAGTTGGAAGGGAAACTCTTCTGCTGTAACAGGAAGCAAGAAGGAAGGGTGCAGAGGTAGGTAGGTTTCAACAGTTGGTAACACAAGGGAAGAACTCAAAGGTGGTGACATCTGTGGAGAGCAAGGGAGGTGGGAGTAGCAGAGGTCTCGGGAGAGCGGAGAAGGTTCGAAATAGTTGTTTCCAGCAGGAGTGTGAACTACATAACTACATTTCTAGAGAAATGCCATAATACTTGCAAACACCCTTTGGTCCCATGAGGAACTGGTGATCCTGAATTATAGAAGAACCCACCTGCCGGATGGTGAGACTTTTCTCCCGTAGTATTTGGTTGCCTGGGTGCCGGCGAGAAGGAAGCAGATAGTTTGGTTCATCCAGGGGTGGGATTTAGCCAGACAGGAGAGATGGGAATTCCTCCCACTGCTTGGAGCCCTGGGTGGATGGGGATGAGCCCGCGGCTCAGCTCCTCTGTGGAAGCACAGCCAGAGGGACGTGGGACGAGTGTAGGTCTTCTGTCCCCACTCAATGAGTTTGCCTGCAGTTCACCTTCCATACTTTGTCGCTGGGAGAGCCAGCCCTTTGTTAGCCTGGCAGATTCCCCGTGGGGCGCTCAGTCCCCCATAGGCTGTTTGCTGCTTTTGCAGGAGCAATGCTTTTCAGTCTGCAGAAAGGTCTTTTTATACATGCTGCTTCTTGACCCATACTGTGTTTGGGAGTGCAGGGGAAGGACAGGGCTGACCCTCTGAGGAAGGTCACTGTTAAGGTCTAGTGAGGACAAAACAGCCTTCTTTAATGCTCCCAGCACTGCCATAAGAAGCAGTGCAACTTCTCTGTCCTCTGCCCCTTGGCTTCTGCGTAAGGAAAATAGGATGGGGACACTTAGTTTCCTCAGCTCTGGGCTTTTCACTCAAGGAGAAGAAACAGGGTAGCCAAGTTGTAATTTGCAAATGTGTGACATTCCTAACCTGGTGGCCTGGCTAGAGTTGGCACTGGAAAGGAAAGGGCTTGGGGAAGAGGCTGGGAGGGGCGGTGGGCTCAGCTGTGGCTCCTACTGCTTGAGGGACAGAGGAGAAAGGGTGGACACAGGAGTGAGCCACCGAGGGCTCTGCTGAAGGGTGGACACTGTCCTCCAAGCAGGCTGGCCCTGGGTATGAGCCAGTCACCTCCTACTCCCACCCCAACTAGGGAAAGGCCAACCGGGCTCCCTGTGTGGCTCGGTCTATGATTGGTCTGAAATGACATCAGGTTTTAATTGTTTGACACTCTTTGGATCCTGAGGTTTTAACATGCATTGGATAAGTGCAGAGTTCCAGCAGTGTTCGTACGAAGCTGTGGGAGAGAACAATTTGAGACAACTCTGCCTTGAAGAAGGGGTTGAGACCCTGACTCCTCAACTGTAAGACAAGACTTTGAATTCTAGAAGATCTTCAAGATCCAGTCCTGATTTTCTCTGCTGAATATCTCTGTCTTCAGGCAATTCTGATCCCCAGTGGATAAATACTTACTAAGTTATTTGCTTGGCATGTGGGCAGCCCTATAGAGGGATGTGGTCCTTATCCTCAAGGAGGTCACAATGTATTTTAAAAAACAACAAGTCACATATATTAGAAAAGACACTGTAACATGCAGTGTCACCCATGTCCAGATGAATAATACAGATGCCAGGGGCTGGCTCTCTCGGGCATAGTGCAGACCAGAGGAAGCATGCAGGGACCAAGACCAGAGCCTGCTCGCCCCTTGGCCTCCTGCTACCTTGGCTCTCAGAAGGCACGTGGTGGGGGCCAGACTTCCTGGGTTCAGTTTTGGCTTCACTGCTTGCAAGCTTTGGGGAAGTTATTCACCTTCTCTAAGCTTCAGTTTTCTTTAAGATCTTTAAGATGGAGATAATAAAAGCACTACCTTGAAGCACTGTAGTAAAGATGAACTGAGATTAATCCATGCAAAGTATTTAGCATAGTGCCTGACACACAGTTATGCTCTACGATGATCCCTCTCCCACCCGGACCCCCAAGGAAGCCCAGCTGTGGGAATGTGACTCCAGCTGAGGGAGGGTTCGGGACAGTTGGCCAGGTCTGATTCCATCCTAGCTTAGTGCCAGATCACCCAATTCAAAGTCTAAGTCTATGTCTAGGCAGGACCCACAGTCACAGGGGCAGAAGGAGCAGACAGTTGTCCTCCTGAACTAAAGGTAATCCCTGCTCTCCCAGGAAAAAGACTCAGGTGCAGGTGGAGTTGGGTCAGGATGAGAAGGTCTACATGCAAATCAAAGAATGGCAGGGCTTGAGGAGAAGGAGCAACATGGTGGGGTACACAGGGCAGGGTCAGAACAGGGCTGGAGCTTGCCCCAGGGACATAAAATAGTTCTGCCTGCATTTAGGATGGGATCCTGGCTCTTTTGTTTAGTTGTTTACGTTTAGAATTTACCCAAACTTTTAGAGTTGCTCTATTCCAGAGTCACATGCCCACCCAAGATGAGTCTGAAACTGAAGTGGTCATAGATGGTAAAATCGTCTCCCTCCAACTCAATTTATGACACGAAGAGACCTTAAAGCCATAGCCAATGGAATCGCTGAGTGTGGACAGCGACTGAATCCATATCTGTGTGGAACGAGAGAAATGTATTACCATAAAAGAGGACGCCGGCACCAAATAGTGTGTTGTTTTGTTTGTGTTAATAATGTGTTAAGAAAGGTTTGAGTTTTATGGTAAAAAGTACCTAGCACAGTGCTTGACACGTAGTGAACATTAAATATATTTTTTGATAAGTGAATACATGAACTAATGTATAATAGACACTTAGTAAATATTGGCTTCCTGTCTTGGTCTTTAAAAATGGGGATATTTGGGCCAGGCATGATGTCTCACGCGTATAATCCTAACACTTTAGGAGGCTAAGGCGGGCAGATCACTCAAGGTCAGGAATTCAAAACCAGCCTGAGCAAGAACGAGACCCCATCTCTACTAAAAATAGAAAGAAATTAATTGGCCAACTAAAAATACATAGAAAAAATTGTGGCATGGTGGCGCATGCCTGTAGTCCCAGCTATTCGGGAGGCTGAGGCAGAAGGATCGCTTGAGTCCAGGAATGTGAGGTTGCTGTGAGCTAGGCTGACGCCAGGGCACTCTAGCCTGGGCAACAGAGTGAGACTCTGTCTCATGAATGAATGAATGAATGAATGAATAAATAAATAAATAAATGGGGATATTTGAATCATCTGCTTTCCTCCGTATATAAAATTGATATTCCCGATTCACCGTTAAAAGACCATTCACTGTGTGTTATGTGGTGTAACTTGACTCTAGTCCTAATTCTGCCTTTAATTATCCATGTGACCTCAAGTAAACGATATTCTCTGTGCTGCTTTTTTTTTTCCTGTTTAATCTTAAAAGAAGGTTGAACTGAGCACATGTTAAACTTCCTTCCAGGTCTGAACTTTTGAGATTATTCTGTGGTTCTGAGATAAGATCTCCTGTGTGCAAAACTCACTCAGCCACAAAGGGACCAAACCCACCAACCTTGTTGCATTAGCATTGCGCTAGCACTGAAATGACCTAAAGTAGCTCAAGGCCTCCTTAGACACAGGTCTTTGGAGCCCCCGGGGTCCATCAGTCAGCTTCATAGGGTCTGCAAACTTGCAGTCCCTCCCCACACTCTTACAAGCAACATTTTGTATTGAAATGTCTTGTGACTTTTTCTGGGGCACGTGTCCCTAGATTGTAATGATTCTTAGAAATGTGAGTAACCTCCAGTAGTTAAGAAATCTTTGAGTTTTTCAGAGGACATGTGTAGAGACTTATATTCCCAATGCTATTGCATTTGATTTAATAAATAAGTCTCAGCTGTAGCCACAGAAAACCAAGGGAATTGGCAACAAATGTCTACGTTATGCTTTAGACAGTCATTTTGCCTACAGGTGAGTCTGAAACCCTCTTGATGGATTGACAACAGAAAAGCATCAGATGCTCCGACTGCAGGACAATAATCTTTAAGCTCAGTAGAATTCTACCCCATGGGGTTACTGCAGAAAGATATGTGTCAAAAGTCCCTCCAGTGCAATGGTGATCACTACCTGACGCAGTGAAGTCCACATCATCACAGAGAAGGGCTGTCACATAGACGGCCTGTGGCCATCAGTGGTTTGGGTCTTAGACTAGCACAAACCAGAGGCACGCAGGTGAAGCAGGGGGGCCAACTGATGGAGGCAGAGACTTTGTGGGGCTCTGGTCACTGCTGCACTGAGGTTCTTACGATGATTCAGTGCAAACCACTCAATCCTGGTGGGTTCCAATTCTTCTCTTTTATAAGGGTATTTAATATAAGAAGAAAGAAGTTGAATTCCTCAGAAGAAATCTCAAAGAATAGGATTTACTTTTTAAGGAAAAAGGGGGTTGGTATACAGGTAATTAAGATATTAATGGGAACTGGCCTAGAGTCCAGCCTTGGGGGACCTGAATGGCTCTAAAGAAGACTACAGGTTTAAGGCAACCAGACTTTAGTCTTTGGATCTATCTGTTCAGCGGACATGAACCCAAAGGCTAGTCGCAGAGGTTCTCAGCACCAGTCAGCTCAAGTTTCCAGAGCACTGTGCTCATGGGGTCACAAGTCTGACCTTCATGTATATGTGACAACTAGTGTCACTCTGTGTCCACATTAGATTGAGCCCTAGCTGTATCTAGGACAGTCACACAGGTATATCACTGGGGACACATGGGGAGCTGGTGGCCAGGACAGCATGGGTGGCACCCCTGCCTTTGTAAATCAGCTCAAAGTATACTGGAGCTCAAATGACACACCTTGACACCTCAGGTTTGGAGCAGAGTGTTTGTGTGTGTTCTGTACGTCATTGTCATTTTATAGTAATTTTAAGAGAACAAGTGAGCAGGGAAAGAAAACAAAGCTCACTCCTAAGGGAACTGAGGCTGAGGCACTAGCCAGCTGGGATGAGCAATGGGATTGACTGGGTGAGGCTCCTTCAAGAAGTGAGGACTCAGAACCCTCTCTTCAGGGAAGCTGCAGAGCTCATGTTCCTCACAGGGACAGCCTCTCTGGGCACCTTGGCCAGTGCCTGCAGGGCTGGCCATCCAGGCTCACAGTGAGCGCTGTTGTCAAATGTCAGGCACACAGACTGGAGGGCTGGGCCTTTGACTGCAGCCCCAGAGCTAAGATGCCAAGCCCTACTGCTCACTGTCCCCTTGTGCCTGCAAGCGGCTGGCACTGCGTTTGAGGCCGTTATTCAGCAGCCTGAATGCACAGAAGTAGGATGCCGCTCTGACTCAAGAGCCCAGGCTCTCTTGGGCTGGGTCCCGCAAACCCCAACTCTGTACTGCGGTGGGCGGCCCAGGCGGGCTGTGTGGGGACATAAACTGGCCTCTCACTGCTATTTCCTGGCAGGGCAGTGGTCCAGGACAGCACATGCTGCTGACCATCCCTGGGCTTTCGCGGGTGTCTCTGTGCCCCTGGGCTGCACAGCACCGGCGACCCAGCGAACACCTTCCTTGCCTCCTCCAACCTTCCACACACACTCCCTCCACCTTCTCATCCTAAATGACAACCTGGCCTGGCCTGGCCTGTTCTCTAGGCCCCGTTCCTGGTTCTCAGGATCCAAGCAGGCTGGGCTGCGCCGACTTCCTGTGGCTCTCTCGCCACTTCTGGGCACCCCACCCCGTGATACTGCCGGCTCGGCCCGTTCACCGATCTCCAGCACGTTCTCTAGCCCTCCTCAATGGAAGAGATAGGGTGAGAAATGTAGAAATGTAGTTGGAAATGTATGTATGTATCTTCTATGTGTAATTTCTATAACCTAGTTATAATACATTATATATTTAAAATATTCTCTATTATAAGATTCTATATTCTGTGTGTTTGTTTTTTGAGATAGGGTCTTGCTCTCTTGCCCAGGCTGGAGTGCAGTGGCACGATAACAGCTCACTGCAACCTTGAACTCCTGGGCTCGAGTGATCCTCCTGATTCTCTTGCCCTGCCTCACAGCTTTCCTGGCCACTTCATCCCCTGCTGCCTGTTTTCAACCTTTCTGATATCCTGGCTTCACTATTTTTTAAAAACTACAATTACACTAAATTCTGTCCAACCTGTCACTTACTGTGACAAATATACTTTGGCCACGGGCAGGAGAATGGCTCAGATTCTTACAACCCCGCTCTGATCGCAAACTATTTAGCCTCTGTCTATCTTTCTGCCTCAGGTATTTCTCGCTCACCTGCTCGATCTTCCCAGAATCCCTTGCTTCCTCTGTATCCAGCCTGGCCCCCTCGGCCTGCTGCTTCCAGGGTGCCTACGGATCCGCACACGGCCACTCTTCCTGGGCCCTTCCCTGCTGACTTCCCACCTTGGGTGATCCTGACCTCAGTTTTCTCTGGCTCTGTTCCCAGATTGCTGGGCTCAGCTGCAAAGGTACAAGCTCTCTGTGGTGTTGGAGCCCTCGACAAACCATTCCATTAAAACCATGTGTTCTTTCCTGCTATTTTCTCTTCAAGATAGGGACCTTAGCACCCAGAACAATTATACAAAGTTAAAACTTAGTACACCCCTGGCACTTGTCTAGGCACTCCACATATAGTAACTCATTAGTCCTCCAGTGACAACAACCAAAGTACTGTTACTACCTTTGCCATTTTTTGGTGAGGACACTGGGGCTCAGAGAGATTAAGTATTAATAACTCGTGTAAGGTCACAGCATCAGTAGATGGCAGAGTCAAGATGGGCAATCTGGGTGAGACATCATACTAGGCCTCGTCATGAGAACTCCGTGGAAAATTTGTTGACTGTCATCAGAGCTCTTGCTGCAATTCAGCAACCTTTTAAATCATCACTTCTTCCCTCCTAATAGGATGCATGTATATTTCAATTCTGACTCTTATTATTTTTGGTCAATTGAGATAAGCAAGCATTGCTTCAGAAGTCCTGGTGGGCAACTGGAGCTCAAGGCATCCTTCCCTTCTCCCCTTCCTTGTGTCCGATTACGTCAGCTCCCAGATGAGCTTGCCCCAGGACCTCACATGCAATGATTGCCCACTGTTTACCTGGCTGCACTGGCCCAGGTCCCATTCTCTAGGGAAGGGAGAGGACACTTGTGGTTCTCATCATGGTTATTTAAAGTCATTTCCATGTAAACTGGCTTTGGAGGGTGGGACTTAAATCCCTCCTCTGCCGCTCACCACCTTCCATGGGCAAATGATTTAAACTCTAAGAGGTTTAGTTTCTTTACCTGTAAAGTGGGAATAATAATCATCTTAACAGGGTTGTGTTTATTAAAGAGCCTAGTATAGAGCCTGGCTCATAGCAGGCACCCTAAATATTAGATCCTTTTCCTTCTCCTGTCCCAACACCCTTCCTTGTCATGCTCTGCAAATGACCTTTTTTTGGGGGGGTGAATTCCCTCAACTTCCCTTGTATCTCTATCAATTTCTCATCTACAGTACAACCCTCTGAAAACGAGTTGGCACTTTTAAGGCAATAGCCTTTGTCAGACCTGTTGTCACAGTAATTCCACTTCTGAGAATCTATTATGAAGTAGTTGGAAATGTATGTGTGTCTTCTATGTATAATTTCTATAACATAGTTATAATACATTATATATTTAAAATATTCTCTATTATTAGAGTCTATATTCTGTGTTTTTGTTTTTTGAGACAGGATCTCACTCTCTTGCCCAGGCTGGAGTGCAGTGGCACGATAACAGCTCACTGCAACCTTGAACTCCTGGGCTCAAGTGATCCTCCTGCCTCAGCCTCCCAAATAGCTGGGACTACAGGTGTGCACCACCATGCCCAGCTAAGTTTTTTTACTTTTTGTAGAGACAGAGTCTCACTGTTTTGCCCAGGCTGGTCTTGAATGCCTGACCTCAAGTGATCTTCCCATCTTGTCCTCTCAAAGTGCTGGGATTACAGGTGTGAGGCACCATGCCCAGGCTTTTCTGTGTTTTTATATACACACAAAGATGTTTGTTGTGAAATCTTTATCCTAGAAAAAATACAAAGCCTCTTTGTAGCTTTGCCCATTATTTTTCTTCCTTCCCTCCTGCTTCTGAGAAATAAGTAGCCCTTTTCCTCCCTAGTTTCAACTAAAACCATTTTATAACTTTTTAAAATTATAAAACTAGTATCTACTCCTCGTAGAAAATCTGGAAAACACATACAAAGAAGAGAAAAAAAATCACTTGTGATTTCTACTGACTACTACCGCAGTACACATCAGTGCATGTGTACATAGAGAATTCATTTATAACTTTTGAAATAAAAGTCAATATTATACTTCTTGTCTTGCAACTTACATTATTTCCTATCTTTTAAAAATCAGTGATTATTTCTAATAGCCACCTTTTAATTTATTTAAACAACAGCCTATGAATGTTGGAAACATTAAAGCTGCTTCTGTTTTTTCAAGGTTATACATACCACCGTGATGACTGCGGCCACATCTCTGGGCTCTCCCTGCATTATTCCTTGCCCTCCTCTGTTCCTGATGTCATCCCTCCTGAGCCTCCGTTTCTGGAACCCTGAGCACGACCTCCCCATCTTTCCTCTGGCCTCACAGGGAAGGCTGTCCTCCTGCTTAAGGCCGAGTCCCCAGTGCTCTGGCTCTTTCCTTCTTGCTTCCGTCCTTATCCCTATTTCTGTGTCTTTAAAACTCCCCTCCTTCCTCCTCCTTTCTCCTAGTCTGTGGACCCCTTAATCTTTCCCAACCCCAAATCCTTTCCTGACCATAACCCTCTCCTCTCAGTGTCTGTCCTTCTCACTTTTCTCAGCCACACTGTGTGGAAGGTCAATGGCACTTGCTGTGTCCCGTTCTCCCCGACATTGCCACCTGGCTCCTGTCTTACCTTCTAAATTGTCAATCGGGGTTGACATTATTTGTTCTTCATCCTGCCTGACTTTATTGTTTCACTCCCTGAAACACTTTGTCCTGGACTTTCTCTTCCTGAAATGGCTCCTCAGTCACTTCTGTTAGCTCTTCTTTCTCCATCACCCCTAACTGCTGACCTCTCTCTGCGCTAATGGTTCTTAGAGTGTGGTTCCCACATCAGAAGTGTCATCGTGGCCTGGGAACTTGCTAGAAATGCACATTTGCAGGCCCCACCTCAGACTTCTGGAATCAAAAACTAGAGGGGTGTTTGTTCAACTTCAAGAGCCACTGTGCTACCTGGTCTCCCTAGACAACCTCCTGTGTAAACTCCACTGTAACTATTCTTTTCACATCTAATCCTCCTAAAAATTCTACCCACCCAAGACCACTCTCCTGAGCACCAATGTTATACATACAACTACCTAACGGGCTATCCCACAGGGGTCTACAAGGGAAATAATCTCCCACAATCCTGTCATTGCTACTGTAGCTCACTTTCCCCAAATGACCACCATCTATCCAGTAGCTGGTGTCAGCATCTTGGGATTCATTCCAGGTTCCTCTCTCATCTATCCACATAGGACGACCCTCGCTTGCCATGTCAAGAATCTCTCTCAAAGCGGTAATACCCTCCCCTGTGCACCACCATGACTATTTCAGGTCCATCTTCCCTACAGCCTGGGTTGCTACAGTCATCCCCCAACTGGGCTGACCGCCTCAAGTCTGGTTCCTTTCCAATCTACCCTCCACATCCTACCAGAATCGCCTTCCTAAAGTAAAAATCTGACTAAGCTCATCCCTGCTTAGTCATTCCGTGGCTGCCCAGTGCCCTGGAGATAAAGCCCAAACTCCACAAGGTGCCACGGCAGGCCTTCCTGTCCCACCCTGCTTGCCTCGCAGCCTCATCTCCTGCCGTTCTATGTGTCCTCTGTGCTCTAGCCATCGAGGGAAACTGGAATTAGTGTCCCCAGGTTATGCCACTCTTTCTTCTGTCCTCAAACCTTTGTTCATGCTATTTAGCTATTTCCCTTGCTAGACTGATTAGTCCTTCCCTGATCCACCTGGATAATTTGTTCTTCTTTAGGGCTCAGCTCGGAGGCTTTTGTATGCAAACTCCCCAGGGTGGCCAGGCTCACTCTGATGTGCTCCCACCACCCCCAGGTAGTATCTTCACCAGAGCCCTTATCCCTGTGTTCTGTCCTCGTGTTTGTCTGCCCTGTGGGTCTGGGGGCAACTTCAGGACAGGCCTAAGTGTTATCTTTGTTTAGTGCAATGTCTGACACATAGATGTTCAGCAAATAGCTGTTTAATAAGAGAAAGACTCCTTCTGTCTTGAAGGACACTCAATTTTTCATTCACACCCATCTTTCTTCCCTACCATTCTATCAAAGCAGCTCCTGAGGACAAAGATGTGCTCACTGCCCAATAATTTGGCCTTATTTAGGTTCTCATCTTAATCAACTTCTCTACAGCAGTGAAGCACCACTTTTCAAAAACTTTTCTTCCCTGGGCTCCTGAGCTGACACTCTTTGAATTCTCTTTACTTTTTGGTTTGCACTTTCACTGGTTCCCTTTTTCTTTTTTAAATATATATTTTTTAAATTTCAAAATATTAAGGGGGTACAAATGTTTTTGTTACATGGATACCTTTTATTAATGTTTAACTCGGGCTCATAGTGTGCCCATCACCCAAATAATGTTCATTGTACCCAATGGGTAAGTTTTTGTCCCTCCCCCTTCCTTGATTTCCAGTGACCTTCACAACTCTTTGTGCCTGTGTGTGCCCACTGATTAGCTCCCAATTACTGGAGAGTACATGTGATGTTTGTTTGTCCATTCCTGAGATACTCATGTTGCAAGTAGTAAGCCAAGCACTACGGTAAGCACAGAGGAGGGTGGTGGTGCCGGGCTCTGTACAGTGATACACTGGTAAGCTAGCTCTCCAGGAAAGAAAAGACCCTGATTTGTAGCTTTTGCTTATTTCCATGGTGTAAATACTCTCACCACGACCAGCTTCAGGCTGCTAACATTTTAACGACAAGCTCACAAAGTTCCTGAATATTTATTTAGTAATTGGCTATCATGAGTATAAGACAGCTCCAGCATAACACAGGATGTGCAGAAATGAATGAGACCAATTGGATATTGAGAAGCATACAGTCTAGTGGAGGAAATATAGAAATAATTCCAAGACAAATATGATGAGCACCATTATAGTGTTTAAACAAGGCACTAACTATGAGGCTGAGTGGAAGGAAGCTTAATTAGGAAAATGTATAAATAGTTCCTATGGGAAGTCACAGAGGGATTGAACTGGATCTTTAAAAATGAGGACTTTAAAGGTAGGCAAAGGCGGGAAAATCACTCCAGGGAGAGGAAACATCTTGAACAAAGGCAGGGTAGTAAAGTATTTAGGAGAATGGCTAATGGATCAAGACCACTGGGATGTAAAAAATGTGGGATACCAAATGGAGTCTGCCACTGTATATATAGCTCTGTGACTCTGATCAAATTGGTTAACTTCCCCAGGCCTGTTTTCTTGAAAATAAGAATTCGGTTTCTAAGGCCCATGTCTGCCTCGATTTGATGGTTGACCTTGGGAAGAGAAAGAATACAGGAATGGGGAAGAAGGACAAAGGAAAAAAATGCATATGACATGGAGCTCTAAAAGGCCATCAAATGCTGCAGTGTGGGTCATGCTGCAGGACTCTCCCTCTCGGTCCTCTCTGATGATTTCTGGACAAATCCCAGTTGTGAAAATCCCAAACCCCATGTCTGAGCCATAGCATAGTTTGCTGAAGGCACAGTTCTTTTAAACTGAATGGATATACTGAATCCTGACAATATATGTAGAGGCAACTTGGTTCATCATTCTGCTTTGAGGGAACAGAGGGATTCTCCTTTTTCCTTAAAAAATATCAAGGTCTCACAGGCTCCCCTACTAGTTTATTCCCTTTGAATAACTGTGATCGAGTCTATCTAGAATTCCTCCATGCCAACCTCTTGCTTATCTTCTCTAGAACTAAATGATTTATCTTCATTCCTTTTCAAAAAACCTTAAGAACATTGTGAATCATAAAATATATTCAGAAAAACACATAAAACATTTAAGTAAAAGATTATAGAGCAAACACTCATATAACCACCAACCAGGGCACGAGGCAGAAACTTGCCACAACCTAGGAAATACTCCATGTGTTACTTTCCAAGCACAACCCTCCCAAGCAAGCTGTTGTTTTAATTCATTGTAATAATCACATTTGTTTTGCCTTTTACCACCTATGTATGTATCCCTCAATACCAGTTAGCATTGCCTGCCTTCTGTTAACACTTGATCTGAATGGAATCATACCGCATACACTCTTCTGTGTTTCTTGCTGCTTTTGCTCAACATTCTAATCATTCATTTACATTGTGCAGTCAGTTCATTCTTTTTCATCTCATTGTTATATAATAGTGTTTTGTTACAAACATCTCATAGTTTATCCATTCTACGGTGGATAAACTTTGGATTGTTTCCAGCCTTTGTCTAGTATAAACAATGCTGCTGTGAACATCCTTATACATGTGTCCCAGTGCACGTGAACTTCTCTAGGGTACAAGGGTGGAATTGTCGGGTCATGGGACATGTGTATCTTTATCTTCATTCTCTGCCTTCATATTTGTGGGCAACCCTTTCTACACTTTCTCTTTACTAAAGAATTCTAACTTCTTTGCTTTTGTTCCCGTTTTTCTAACTTTCACTGTTTGTTAACCTTCTTACATTCCTATAACACATTATCAGTGCTGATTCCTGCTTCTAGCCTTCCTCCTGTAGTTAAGAATGGTTTCCTCTCTCAAGAAATATTTTTTCATATATTACTCAACTGGGAAATGTGTTTGGAACATTTTGAGAGTTCCAAATGGAAAGCACATATTTGACTGACAGAGGGCCAGGGGCAGGCCTCTTTCTGGGAGACATTATAAGAGAGAAATGGGGACTGTGGGCTTTTGAGTCAGACTTATTCCACAAGCCATCATTTGCTGGCTATGTGTCCATGGGCAAATTATTTAACTTCTTTATGTTTTAGTTTCCTGATCTGTAACAAATGTGGATAATAATTATACCCATTCATAGGGTTATTGTATACATTAAATCAAACAATCTGTAACTTTCATTATGAAGTTTATAAACCTGGTCTTCAGGTAGGGAGAAGAGGAAAGCCAGGCAGTATTCAGCATGCCTTCAGGTTGGATAGTGAGGATACATACCATGAGTTTGTATCCAGTGTTTACACTGAGCCCGAACACTCTATCCACCCCTCCTTGTGGAGTGGCTGGCTAGGGTAGGTATATGAGATGCTGCTTGTGGCTACAAAACAAACAGTGAAATGAATTGGCCCATTTGGGAATCAAACCCACAACCCTGGCTTCATCCACTATGCAAATGAGTTCAGTGCCCAAAATGACATAAAAAAGGAGAAAATAAATGGGATTAGAAATGCTGTCGAAGTAAACAGGAAGGCAAGAGGACACCACAGGATAACTCAAATTAACAAGCTGCTCTAAACTGCATCCTCTCTTTGTGCAACTTATTGCACAGAAGAGTTGGCTAGAACAGAAACCATTCCTAATCAGTAAAGAAACCACATTCTGATTTTCCTTATCCTGCAGGCTCTCCATGTACAACTCCAGACTTCGTCACTTACATATCTTGGTTTTAGGAGACAGTTTTTCAAACTCTGATACTTAATTAGCAGTTGAGCACTTCAAGGCAAATACCTCATTACCGAATTAGGGAGTTGAGAAGTGTTTATCATAATCGCCCTCAAGTTATTAATGTTTATTTCTTTCCCTTTTTTTTTTTTGAGATGGTTTCTCGTTATGTTGTCCAGGCTGGCCTTGAACCCCTGAACTCAAGTAATCCTCCTGCCTCAGCCTCCTGAGTAGCTGGGACTAAAGGCATGTACCATTGCACCCGGCTATTAACGTTCACTTCAGCTTATCTTCTAGTCAACCTCTTTGTGAAGACTTTTTGGACTCTAAGTCTCTTACTCCCTTATAAAGTTGTCTAAATCGAAGAAGGCTTTTAAGGAAGCAGTATTTCCAACTTGACATTAATGGTTGGGCTGAATGTTGATCTGTTACAGAGGCAACAACATCCACTGGATTTTAATTTTTTTTAGTTCTTGAACCAGGAATAAAGTTATCTCACAGTTACATTTAATAAATCCTATTATGCTTCTTTTCAAATAATTCTTGGAAAATTGTTTGAGCATATTGCAGGGAAAAAGGTGAAAGAGAAATTAAGAGTGGTGTTAAATGATTATCCAGTGATGTGGTATGACAATATTTGCTAACTCCATATCAACACAGCAAGGCAAGATGGTTTACTTACAGCTTTTTGTTTCAGTAACATGTATCATCTGGTAATATATGTATAAAGGGCTGATTTGTATAATTGCTTTTAGACCCTGACTTCAGAAGTGAGCAAGGCTGTTAACAGGAAAAAAAATAAGCCCTTAACATCTTCATTTGAATTGATAACTTTGGCACAAATCTGTGAAGGGGATCCAGGTAGCAGGACTATTTGTTTGCAAAGGAGCAGATGCCAGCTTCTAATAAGAGCATGCCACATTCCGTAAGTTCCTGTAAATTGGAAACCAGGGTCCCTAATAGCATCAGTGGCAGCATAAATTTGATGCTCAGATGCCAACTGAAACCCCAATGTTGGGTTTTTCCAGCAAAATGTCAAGGAAATGTTCATGGCTGGTATTTTGGCACTGACATGACAATTGCAACAAGTATTAACGACATCAAAAAGAGGAGCCCAGGGAAAAAGCTCATCAAGTGAGAGAAATCTAGTGTCTACATCATACTCCTCCATCAAATGTTTGAGTTTTCTTTTGTAATTTACTACTAACAGAGCAACATGGCCTGTTTCGAGCTTTACCTCTTATTTGCCTGCTCACTGTCCACAGAGTACAATAGCTCAAGTGATCAAGAGCTGGCTCTCAAGATCAGCAGCTGCAGCTTCCTCTATACAGGTGATCACATCTTAAACAAGGTAGCAGAGCTGGGGGCAGCAGTCAGGAAATGGAAGGGTGGGCTTGGTGTTAGCAAAGGTTTTGGTTTGGTTAAGAGTCCAAGACACAGATTTGCAGATTATAGCCTCTTTAAACAGAGACTGCAGTCCATATATGAAACAATCTCTGTAGTTTTCACTTACACCTACTGGGACAAACTCATTAATCTCAAACACCTGGGGAGCTGGAGATTTTTCCCCCCACAGGCTTACTTGCTCCTTTTAAAAAAGTGCTGGGACTGGGAGGCCCAGGCAATATTTACTTTTAAAAGAGAAAAAAACAAAAGCTTACCAGGTGATCCTGATTTAGTTCTTGTACGTTTGTAGACTGTAGCTATAGTGCAAAGGGGACAGGAATGAGTGACTTAAACCTTTATATGCATTTATTAAATATAGATAATAACCTCTGCCTTCCATACTTTACGAGAATAATGTCTAACAGCAACTGTCCAATAAACATTAGCTATTTTGTGTCAAGCACTGTCCTAAGAGCTTTACATGTAATAATCACATAATCCCATTTTACAGATAGGAAACTGATTCACAGAGAAGTAACTTACCCAAGGTCACAGCTAGGGCTTGGATTCAAAGCTAGGCGGTTTGGCACTGAGACCGTGTTTTCAACCATTATTTATAACATTGTAAAAAATATAATAAAAACATGTATGTAAAAAGCATTTCACTTTGAGAAATTAAAGTTGCTCTAAGCAGCAGCTGAATTAAGTTTCTGCAGGGAAGAGTCTGCCAGTGCTGTGAGCACTTGCTATATCATAGCTGCTCACAAACAACTTCACTCAAAGGACTTGAAAATCTGATCTTTGCCTGTTTCTCTCCAAGGCCGACTTTAGCCTATTGAAGTGCCATAGATAAAGAGACTCCTTTGACAACCAAAAATAAAGGGAAGAACTCTGCAGACCAGGTGCCTCACACAGGGCTTGGCACCCAGGTGATGAATAAATAAATGTTGGCTGAATTGAATGCCTTCCAATCAATGGCATTTTGAAATGTGTTATTCATATTCCACAAAATGGCTTGAATACAAATTATTTAGAATGTCAAAACAGAAAGGGGCATGTGGCAAGTTAAGGAAATTAAAGAGAAATGGAATATTAAACCTTTGAAATTCAAAATAAAGAACCTGGTTATGTATCCTAGAAATCCTCTTTCCTGGCTCAGCTGGGAAGCGGGAGGGACAAGCTTTTGGGATCAAACAAACCTATTCTTTAATAATATCTTTATGATGTATATACTTGCTGCAGGCAAACGTATCTGAACAAGCTGCTTATAATATGCTCAGGTGATTTTTTTTAAAGGCTGAATTTACCTTACATCATTCCCTAACTCCTACACTTTTTAGCATGCACTCAAATGTAGCTCAGAAATAAAACAGGTTTTTCTACCACTTTAGATAACAAAATGGTTACCTTATAACGAATTGGCCTTGTATTCCTGGCATCAGATCTAGAAAAGCATTAAACTTACCTCAAGTCCAACGTGTGTGTTCAGCCTGCCTATAACTTCAGCCAATATCTGAAGAGCTGATGTATATTACAGGTTTTTCCATAATCCCCAAGAATTTAATGAGTAACTGGTTAATCTGTAATGTGGCATGATGCAAACCTAGGGCAAAGAATTCCCTGTGAAGCCCTGTGTGAGAAGCAGTGAGATCTATTGACAAGAGTTCAGCTGGGCTTACATTCAGCCCTTTATAGAGTTATGAAGCAGAAACCTGTGCTGAATTGCCATAAGGAGGAAATTAACTTAGTTTTTCTAGTACAACATTCTCAGTTTCTTTTGTGACACACATTTGTAAAATGTTGCCCACACTACCTAATTGTGGAACTGATTCTCTCTGTGAGACTACTTGGCCTTTGCTTTGAGAGCAGTGTGAAAGGAAGTCTGAATCTCTTGGGACTAGGAAAAACAGACACAAGAGCAGCAGTGTTTCAGCGATGATAGGCTCTCAAAAAGCATCTGTTGAACCCACATGTGACTTATGTAAGAACGTGGCCATAGGCTAATTTCAAGCTGGAGGTTAAAGCAATACCCACACACTTAAAAAAATTGTCTCTAGTCATCCATTTTGCAGTTAAAGTTTTAAAAAATGCTGGGTGTCCCAAAAGTCTTAGTGTAGTTTTCAGCTATTAAGACTGACCCACCTCAATCCTTCAATGCAGGGGTAGCTACACATGGTCTTGATTCATTAGTTAAAAGCATGGCCCAGATTAAAAGAGACATTTTAAGGGACTAATTAGTCAACCTTTACAAAAGTAAATTAAGGGCCTGTGTTGAAACAGCCAAAAGGAAACTCTAATACTTCACTGTAGCAATAATGCTTGGAATGTATTCAAATGGAAAAGTTTGAGCTGGAAATACTTGTTTAGAAAAAGAACTACATCACTCCAACCTCCTTCAACAAGTAATCCAAGCCACCTTAAACACTCAAGGTCTAACCAAGCAAGATGTATTTCATTAAAACATTCTTAGGCTTCAACTAGATTATAACCTTGGGAATAAATAATTTTATTCAATGAACAAACAGAAGGGATTCTGGAGTACTGCTATGGTTCTTTTGTGTTGACTGTTTCTAGGTTAATGCAAAAGCTCAGAAAAGGACATCAGATAAAGTAAAAGGCTTTATTATTCAGGATCAGCTCAGAGTCTGACACCAACACAGGCAGGGATAATTATCTCATTACATTTGACCTTTGGCACCCATTTAAAGTACTAGTTTTCCAAATGGAACATGTTACAGCCAGTAGATGCTCCGCAGTTTCTGATAGCCACATTTACCTCAACTTCACTCAGTAGGGCTACCAGATGTGCAAGGATACAACCAAAATCATCTATTTTATTGATCCTTTTCATGGATTTTTTTCCATACTGACTTTTAAAGTGAGAGAGATGGCATTATTTGCAGGTATTGGTCATAACACCTTCCCATGGCCCAACACTCAGCAAACACCAAATATAAGCAGATTTCTTAAATATTCAGTTAAGGCTATGGTGTGCTTGGTTTTGACCACAGCAATTGTATGGCTTTCCTTTATTTATTTTTCTCCCTGAATAAAACCACAGAGAACCTATGCTTACTTGACCTATGCAGTTTTGGTTGTTACAGCTTATAAGATCAAAGGAATTAAAGAGTTTTCATTAAGAATACATTTTAAAATGACAAAAACAGAAATAGTCTTCACAGTCCCAGGGATATGATAAAACGAATCAAGTTTCGTGATTGTTTAAGGGGACTCGCTTCCGAGTATATAGTACACAGAAAGTACATAAAGCTGCTTTCCATGAGGTTACAAAGGTGAAAAACATAAAACAATGCTTCATTTCAAGATTGCTGATACATTAATTAAGGGGAGGGCTGTTTAAGATATTTTGCACATTATTAATTTAGACTCAGGCTATACACTTTCTGTATTAAATATCTAGGGAAAATTCCATTACTTTTTGGCTCAGGGCTATACCAGAAGGCTATTGCTTTTGATGTATATGAAGAGAAAGCCAAGATTTATTTTTCAGGTTCTGAACTTTCATTTCAGAGCTATCTTCTTTTATAAAAATATCAGTAAGAAATCATCACATTTTTCTTAAAATCTGATGACTTATTTTTAAAAATGTTACAGCCCTTAGAGAACTGAGGACTGTACCTGAATTCAAACCCCAGTTTCAGTGTATGACTATTGATTTTATAAAACATCTTCTAGTAAATGGCAAAAATCATAACCTCCTATAGAAAGTGATGTTGGGTTGGCAACATAGTGGACTGCTTGGTGAAAATATGGGGGCCTTAAAGCTTATACGGGAGATATATGTGAGGGGAAAAAGACAAATACAGCTTTCTTTTGTTGTTCTCCTACTTTCTCCAAAGAGTTGACATTTATCGCTGCATTTAAAATAAAGATGACTTTAACTCACACTGTATTTTAACACTGAACTGATATAAATGTACTTATCTGAACATTACATTTTTACACATATTTAAAAAAAACCCACAAAAATGTAGTGAAAAGATTATGTATTTCAAATAAAATTATACTTGTTTGAGGCAGAACAGAACCAGGAGTCTTCAGCAGTGGATTTCTTCAGCCGTCAGCCTTCATAGATAGGCCTCCTGCTTCGGCTGGCAGATACTTTCCACTGAGCATAGAAAGTTTCAGGATAACAAGAGATTATGTCTTATTTTTTGCCTCCATGAGCTGGGATGTCATTATTGTAGAAAAGATGCATAATTTAAAAAGTGAAGGCTATTTATTCAAAACGCTACAGAGTGACAAATTTACTTTATGAAATTTAAACAGCATTCATCCTTAGGAAGCTGCATGTACACTATGGTAGCAGCACCAGAGCAGGTGCATTTTAGAGTTGAAAGGATTTTCTTTAAAAATGAAAAGATGGCAGCTTTCTTAAAGACCAGACTTATAGAGTCATTCTGTTATATTTTTCGTCTTGTTTAAGTGGACCAAAGTTCAGTTAACTCACACTCAGATTAGAATGAATTTATAATTCCGTTGAGTGTTCAGGACTACAGAAGTCATCTTGGGACTTTCTATGGAAGTATGTACAGATTTTCCTCATGGAGCTGGGAGTAATGGTGACCTAGAAGAAAAAAGTTTAGATTTCAGAGATTTCCTAAGATAAATTAAAGTTCAGCTGTTACCTCAGCAAGTTATTACTAAGGGTTAGAACCCTAACCTTACAACCTAACCTAACCTTAAGTTAGGTTGCCTAGAAATTTGATTAGTCAGCCAGCTTTCAGTCCCACATATTTTTAGCAGCAATGTCTCTTTGGTTGTTGTATGGTAAAAATTTAATGGTATGCAAGGAAGGAAGACATACAGTTTTCATGTGAATAGAAAATATTAACCAGTTAAGCCTCTTACTAGGAACCAAAGAGGTTATAGTTACCATCCTCTTTAAAATAAATAAGTCAGTCTCTCCAATTTATAAACAAGATAGGTATTCAAATGGTGGCTGCTACACTCTTCTGAAGGTCTATATTGTCATACAGATAAAGAAAAACAATTTTTAAAAACTTTAGCTTCAAAGAGATTATAAGACCAGCACACTATTCCTACTTTTAAAGCTCTTATGATTTGCATATTAGTAGAAATAATTTTTCATTGAAATTATTTTTCTGCTAACACATAGTTGAGACCAGCCCCCCTGCAAAAAACAGGGATTTTGGTTAGGGGCAAAGAATAGTCATAATTTTGAGAAAAGAAAAGCAACAGTCCTTACAGCTTTTGCTTCCTTTTTTTTTTTTTAACTTTTTGTAGCAAAGTTGGAGTTTGTGTACTAAGTAGTCTTTAAAATATTTCTATTAACAGTTATTTTTTCTAAAATTATGGGATAGGCCTTCAGGAGAGCAGGAATTGGGGAAATGAACACTTATTAAACTAGAACTGGCCTCAGGTTATCCAGCCTCTGCCTGGTTAAAAGGGCAGAGGTTGCTGATCATGATTCTCAATTGGATTTCAATCATCCTACCACCATCTCCATAACTCAGAACAAGAGCTACAATGAAGTACAGTGGAAACTTCCTTAGTCCACCTCCCTTAACGTGTAAACAACAGAAGCTTCCTATTCCCTCTGACTGGTGCCCATAGCTCACCCAATGTTTACAGCTACTTCTGCCTCCACCATGATAATGAGTCACATGCTTTTCAAGGTTCACAAACCTATTTCTGCCAGCAATATCTGTTATTGACATTATCTGATTTAAATATTATGTCAACCAATGAAATATGAGTCCTAAAAAAATAAGTGAAACTACACTGCATGCAGATTAGATATAGGTGCCAAAAACATTGGTGTGGGCAAGATGACTATAAAAGACTGGGGAGAAGTCATAAAAATCAGAAGGATTCTGCATTTAAATTGTTTAGTAAGTCTTTAAGTTTCACTGTATTTAAAAGAATCATAAAATGTAATTACAAACTGGAAATCTACTTATGGATATTGGCAACTTTCCCATGAACAACAGCTTTATCTATAAAAAGAGGATGGCATACTGTCTGACAGGAGAGGGGAGATATTTCTGAATTTATATCCTAGAGCATGAAGAAGACATTGGTGAATCACGCAACAGGGCTGAGGAGTACGGACCTTGGCAGGAGGGATTTTAATGGGAGTAAATAGGGTTGCCAGATAAAATACAGCACATCCAGTTACATTTGAATCTCAGACAAACAACAAATAATTTTTTAGTATGAAAAATATTTGGTAAAAATATGTCCTGTGCAAAATTTGTCCTGTATTTTTTATATGCTAAATTTGGCAACCCTAGGAATAAACAGATTTACTTTTTTTAAAGCATCCTGTCTTGAGACGAGATCTGTTTCTGGCCCCATTTAAGTTAGATAAAGTATCTTCCCCACTACCCCTCTTCAAGTTAGGAAATTTATCTTCCCACTACTGCTGACTTACCGGACCTGGTGACGACTTTCCACTCTGTCTCCTGGAATTGGGTGTCTGGGAGGATGGACTGCGTGGAGATGAATTTTCAGCCTTCCGTTTGGCTGCCATGGCCAACAACCAGTTTTTATTTTCTGGGGAGCTATTCTCTTTACCTACCACTTCGGACCCTTCTCCACAAGGTCTCAAAGGAAGAGGTAGAGTTCCACAGCTTTCTGAAGTATAAGGACTGATAGGAGAAGGAGGCTCTGAGATACTTGTACTAGCTCCTTCAATCTTACTTGATTTGGTAGGACCCAGAGAGTCCTTACTAAGGTCTTCCTGGTTACCAGCAAGGCAGCACAGATCCAAATGAAGATTTTCAACTTGGCCATCAAGCTCAGTCACACAGTTGCAACTCTTCACACACTTTTGTTTCACACTCTCCAGACAGCTTGAGTCTAGCCTCCTCTTTACTCTATTTCTAGACTCAGAGCAAGCCTCTGCTTGGGATGACTTCTGGCTCACAGGAATAAGGGCTTTTCTTGGAGACACAATCTTGGTCTCAGAAGCAGGTGGAGTGATGGGTGGTGATGAAGAAGGTGTTCGGGTCACCCAGTTTTTAATTGACATCTTGAAAGATGAGGGTGGCTTGGGAGAGACAGAGGAGACAGAGCCTCTTCTGCTGATGGGAGACCGGGCCTTGGCAGGAGGGGTTTTAATAGAGAATGTGGGAGTATTTGAAGGAAGAGGGAGGTCTCCAGCACAGCTTGGAGTACAAGCTGCAGATGATGGGGAAGAAATGGATGGACTGCTCTTTACCCTGGGGGCTTTGGCAGGAGTACTCTGGCTACTCATTACTGTTACTGCAAAAGAAGAGAGGATCATGAAAATCAGAAGTGAAAGCCATAGAAAGTGCCTAAATTCTCATCAAGGAAAATCATAGCTAATTTAATAATCCAAGGGTCAATTTGTCAATAAGTACATTATATAAATCATTTGATTCCTACCACACCCTTTTAGCATTTTCCTTTCCCTTTTCTAAATGCCAGTCTTCACTACCCTACTGTAAAACACGTACTTGTAAAAATCCAGAAAATACATAAAAATATAAAGATATTAAGACACCCAAGTAGACCACTTTTAGCATTTTTGTATATTTGGGCATGTGCTACATATCATACACTTCAAATTTTTTCTACACAAAAATGAGACAACATACACACTATTTAATAACCTTTTTTAATCTCAAAAAATTTATTTATTGTATATATTTATGGGGCACAATGTAATGTTTTGATATATGCATACATTGTGGAATGATTAAATCAAACTAATTACTATGTCTATCACCTCACTTTTTTTTTCTTTTTAAGGACACACCTAAGACAGAATGCCTCACTTATTTTTTTTTTTTTTGTGGTGAGAACATTTAAAATCTGCTCTTAGTAATTTTCAAGTATGCAGTACATTACTAACTGTAGTTGCCATACTGTACAATAGACCCCAGAACTAATTTCTCCTATTTGAAACTTTTTACCCTTTGACCAACATCTCCCCAACCACACCCCCCTGCAATTCCGCTCTCTGCTTTTATGAGTTCAACTTTTTAGATTCCACATATAAGGTGAGATTATGTAGTATTTGTCTTTCTGTGTCTGGCTTATTTCTCTTAGCATAATGTCCTCCAAGGTCCTGTTGTTGCAAATGATAGCATGTGCTTTTTAAAGCCAAATAGTATTTCACTGTGTATCACATTCTCTTTATTCATCCATTGATAGATACTTAAGTTGATTTCATTTCTTGTCTATTGTGAATAATGCTACAGTGAACATGGGAGTGTAGATATCTCTTCCACATACTACTATCATTTCTTTGGATATATAACCCAAAGTGGAATTTCTGGGTCATATGGTAGCTCTATTTTTAATTTTTTTGAGAAACCTCCATGCTGTTTTCCATAATAGCTGTACTAACTTACATTCCCACAGACAGTGTACAGAGGGGCTCCCTTTTCTCCATATCCTCTCCAAAACATGTTACCTTTTGTCTTTTTGATAAAAGCTATTCTAACAGGTATGAGGTGATATCTCATTGTGGTTTTCATTTGCATTTCCTTGATTAGTGATGTTGAGCAGTTTTCACATACCTGTTGGCCATCTGTATGTCTTCTTGTGAGAAATGTCTATTCAGATTGTTTGTCCATTTTCAATTAGGAATAATGTGCTTCTTAATATATCATTAACATTTCCCACATTAATTCAGATTTATATTATCATTTTTAACAGCTACAGAGTATTAGTATATAGCATAAGTATAGTATTACACAACATATTTCTATAACAAAACCTCATTACAATAAGACAGGTTGTTGATATTTCAGTTTTATAAGTGAAGCTGCCATTAACATTCTTTTATATACTCTTGAGCGATGCTAGGGCAAAAAAGCACTGCATAAGGGCTCTGAGACAGGAACAGACAGGTCTAAAACCTACTAGGTGAACAGGGCACAACCCTTCATCTCCTTGGACTCAGAGTCTTTATCTGTTAAAGGGAGATAGTTTTTTATTTCCACAAGAAATAATTCCAACAATTTTACTTCTTAAGGTTCTCAGGCATCACATGGCTCCCCACCTTATTTTATAAACGACTACTACTTTCCACAAGGCAAATAATGCCAAAGAACATGCAGAATATCAATGCTTGCTCTCTGTAAAGCAAACCAAACTTAGTAGACAAGACTCTTCTCTATGAGTACTTGTCCCTTTGTTTATACAATAGCAAGTACTTCAGGCAAATTCTTATAAACTTGATGGTTCTTCCATCTCAGGCCCCACCACTGACAATACTGTATTTTCTCATTTTCCTTCTGAGCTTTCTAGATTTCTGAAATCCTGTCTTCAAATAACAAGAAAGGACACTTATTTATTTCTCAGTCACAAAGTCTTTGAATTGTAACTCTGGTATTTACTTTAGTTTAATTACTGAATTGCATTTATATGCAACTAAATTTATAATGGCTGATATAAAAATGCAATCTCTCTTTTAGCAGGAACAAAGATTTGCAAGTACTAACTTTAGTCAGTTAATTATTTTGTCCTTTTTACTGTGCTTTTCACTACTGAAGCAGTCTTGCCTTGAGACAAAGAAATCCTACAAATTGACTTCTGCCTAAACTTTTCTCATCAACTATATGTTTAGAACCAGCCAAAGTGATACTGCTCCTTCAATAAAGATCATTATTGAAAATCCCGTTTTGAGTCCCGGAAAGGACTTAGTAACAAGGACCTACCCATGGAGCCTCTGGTTTAAGTTCTCACACTCATGCTCTAGAGCTAGATAACAGTTATTATATCAGGAAGAAAGGAAGTTTTCATTTGCTGCACTCCTCAGTACAGGTCAACAGTCACCACACAGCTGCCATAGTCATTTTTTCCATTTAAGTGGGTTGAAGTGTACATTTAGGGCAGAAAGTCCTAAAATAGCACATGTCTTACACTATGCTGATTCTAAGGCAGGATTAGTGGAGAAGGAAGAGTGGGGCCTGGGACAGATTTGGCATCTAGATTTCTGATACTTGCATGGCATACATTGAAAGTATTTATGAAAGTTCAGCAGGAAATCTGTCTGATGTGTTGGAAAGTTGGGGCATTTCCTCTTCCTTCGGGATGTTATGCTAGAGGAGGGGGTGGGCCATTGGGGTCAAAAAGAAGATTTTGTTAACTATGAAGGTTAGCAAAATTCTGGGTCAAATTTAAATTTTTCTTTTAAACAATAATTAGGTTATAAAAGTAGTGAAAGTTCATGGTAAAAAAGTTTAAACAGTACAGAGAGGAAGAAAGTAAAAGTAAAAACTCTTCTTTTCAATCTTCTCATTTCACTCTTATGTTCCTGTACATTCCACAAACTTCTATGTACCTATTAGCACATACAAAGGTATAGGTATAGCATACCTTAAAAAGCTAAAACACTAATGGATTATACTATATATACGTCCATGTTCTACAACTTGTACTTGTATTTTTTCCTCTATATCTTTTTATATAAGTTACACCTAGATGCTCTGTATTCTTTTTAACAGCTGCACAGTATGCCATTATATTGGCCTATAAATTTAAATATGGCATGCCACGTAGTACTTCATCTGTTTAAATGGATCAACCCTTCTTGACCCTATGATGGATGAAATCTGAAGATAGGGTAGCATCGACTGGGTTATTGCCCTAAAGACTTCCTGAAAGTCAATTCCATTGAAGAATTATAGAGAGTTTACTAAATATCAGTCAACTTGTAGCTTCTTTCTACACGAAGGTTTGCCCTCTGGCCTCACCCTACCTTTTTAGCCTTATCACGTACTATGCTACTTTAGAATCCGGTTACATGAGACTACTCACTGTTTCCTGAACAAGCTGTGCACTGTCACATCTCTGTCTTTGTTCATGTGGTTTTCTTGCCAAGTCAGCCCCTTCTTTGCCAGGCAAAAATTCTTCTCATGTTTCAAGGCTCTGATGACAATGTTAACTTCACTGTGAAGCATTCACAAACTTGTTTCCTCTTCTCCCACAGAGCTTCCCTCTCCCAGAGGAAGTGGGTTCTCAGAGCCCTTTGTTTATACCGCTAGGAGAAATGTTTACAATGCACTATAGTTTCTGCATCTGTCTCCTAGACTAGACTGTGAGGGCAGGTGATGATGATGATTTACTCCTCTTTGCACCCAGTGCCCCTGTAGTGCCTAGCAAAGAATTATTAAACACTGCTTGTTAAATTTCATTACTGCTGAGAAGCATAAGGGTAAGGTTCTAGGAATCATAAAATGGACTCTATAATTATCCTGCTGACTTGTGAGACTGCAGCAAGCACCTGAAATAGAACAGGTTTCTTTCTCTTTAAGATAAAGATAATCATCACTGTCACTCAATAATGCCTAAACCAGAGGCTCTCAATCCTGGCTGCATAACAGACTTACCTGGGGCTTTATAAAAATACAGGTGCTTGGCTTCCACCCCAGATCTAATGAATCACACACAAAGTTAAAAAGCTCCACAAGTGGTTCTGATGCACAGCCATGATTGAGAACCATTGGTCTCAACAGTGCTATGAGACCTCTGGCTGAAACACAGTGAAAGAATAATAAGTAATAGAGCAGGTACTGGCTAGGAAAAGTAGGGCAGAGGGAAAAGAGGCTGTGTCTTGGCACTTAAACACTTCCAGTTAATGCATTAAAAGGGCCAGAGAGAAGATATGCAGTCCAGGACAGCAATGAAGGGTTGGAGTGGCAATTAGAAGCTTGAGAAAGCAGAACATAATTTTCAAAGTGACACTGTGGTTAGCAGCAGACAATCCGTTGCTGGAAGCTGTCTTAGAGGACTGAATGGCCAGTGTGTCAACCTTTCACACTCACATCAGGTTATTGCTCTGTAGTGCTCCTCAGATTAACCGTAGCACTGCCCAGATGTGGAGAAATCTAGGCGTAACACTCAATCTGGTCTCAACTTGAACTTTACTTTGCTCTGTTAGGTTCTAACGGAGGCAGTATACTTCTGAGCATGTGTTCTAGAATCAGACTGCAAGGGTTCGGACTCTGGTTCTACTACAACTCCATAGCTGTGTGAAAGTCTAACCTCCTCGACCTTCATTTTTCAGTTATTTTGGGAATTAAATGAGATAATCCAAGCTATTTTGCACAAATTGACAAGCTGATCCTAAAATTTGTATGAGACCCAGAATAGTCAAAACAATCTTGAAAAAGAAAATCGAAGTTCTCAACTTCCAGATTTCAAAACCTACTACAAAGCTATAATAATCAAGGCAATGAAAAAAAAAATCAAGGCAATGCAGAACTAGCATAAGAGCAGACATATAGATCAATGGAATAGAATTGAAAGTCCAGAAATAAGCCCTCACATTTATGGTCCATTGATTTTTGGCATATTTTTGGCAAGGGTGTTAAGACAATTCAATGGGACAAAGAATAGTCTCTTTATCCACATGTGAAAAATTAATGTGAATAGCTACTTCACACCATACACAAAAATAAACTCAAAATGGATAACAGACCTAAAACTACAAACATGGGAGTAAATCTTTGTGACTTTGGGATAGGCAATGGTTTCCTTAACAAAACATAAAAAGCACAAGTGACAAAAGAAAAAATAGATAAAGTAGACTTCATCAAAATTATAGTTTTATGTGTCAAAGGACACCATCAAGAAAGTAAAAAGACAACCCACAGAATAAGAGAAAATATTTGCAAACCATTATATGACAAGGCACTTATGTTCAGAATATATAAAGAACGCTTACAACTCAATAATACGAGACAAATAACCCAATTAAAATATGAGCAAAAGATTTGCATAGATGTTTTACCAAAGAAAATATGTAAATAGTCAATAAGCACATGAAAATATGCTCAACATCACTGGCCATCAGGAAAATACAAATCAAACCACAATGGGATACCAATTCACACCCAATAGGATGGGTATAATGAAAAAGACAGTAACAGGTCTTGGCAAGTATATGGAGAAATTGGAGCCCTCATTTGGTGTTGAAAATATTCTAGAATTAGACTGTTAATGACTGCACAACTCAAAATATAGTCGACCCTCTGTATCCTAAGTTCCATATCCTGGGTTCCACATCCATGGATTCAACCAACCGCAAATAAAAAATGTTAAAAAAAAGTGGGGGGGGTCCAGGCACGATAGCTCATGCCTGTAATCCTAGCACTTTGGGAGGCTGAGGCAGAAGGTCAGGAGGAGTTTGAGACCAGCCTGAGCAAGAGAGCGAGATCCCATCTCTACAAAAATAGAAAAATTAACCGGGTATGGTGGCATGTGTCTGTAATCCCTGTTCCCTGGCAGGCTGAGGCAGGAGCATTCCTTGAGCCCACAAGTTTGAGGTTGCAGTGAGCTATGATGAAGCCACTGCACTCTAGCTTGGGGAGACAGAATGAGACCATCTCAAAAAAAAACCCAAAACCAAAAATATGGTTGTGTCTGTACTGAACATGTACAGACTTTTTTCTTGTTATTATTCCCTAAACAATACAGCATAACAACTATTTACATAGCATTTACATTGTATTAGGTATTACAAGTAAGCTAGAGATGATTTAAAGTATACGGAAGGATGCACATAGGTTATATGCAAATACTATTCCATTTTATATAAGGGACTTGAGCATCTGTGGATTTTGGCATCTGCAGGGGGGTCCTGGACCCACGGATACTGAGGGACAACTATATACTAAAAACCACTGAATTGTGTTTTGATCTAACCAAAATCATGAGCCTGTATGAGGAAGATAGGGAATGCACAGGTTTGGTAATGGTGAGAAACAGGAAAGACAGCTAAATCCTCATGTCACAAAGGAAAGAAGTCAATAGATAAAGCTTAAACTGCAAAAAGTAAAGAAATAGAAATGGGCAATATTATTTAAAGGTACAGACATACATATCAAAGGATCAACTAAAAGATTTGAAAGTGGTTGCCTCTGGGAAGGGGAAACTGTAGGGCAGAAGGTCTGGGGACTGCTGTTTATCTTATTTATCCCTGTAGAACTAGTTGGCTTATTAAACTGTAACACTAATAAAATAAAAATTGAAAATTTTAAAAGGAAGCAAAAAACAAAAAACAAATAAGGCAGCATCATCAAAGACTTTACAGAAAGTAGACTTAGAACACAAGACCCCTCTGAAGTCTAGCTCTGCATCTAATAAGCAACTAAATAAGTCATTAGAAAAATGAGCATATATCCTTCCTGTCTCACTGTTAACCCCCCACTTACCTTAGTCTTTGATAGCTAAAGTAAAATGAATCTTTAAGCTTAAATTTCAAACTTATGACTGTACATCTATTGATAACATGCTTGAAGATTTTTGCTCTTGGTTCACTGTTACTCTCTTCAACCCAATCCTTGTTAACTTGTGAAGATCACATATATGATCTTTCCAATACTTCGGTTTCTCAGTTTCTTTACCTACTATAATAATCTTGTCCTTTCACTCATCTAAGCCACTTATTCCTTCACCTTATTATTGCCAATCCCTAGAAGTCTTCCATTATCTTAATTTCAGTTATCCCATTCTGTTCACCACGTATGTTCTCAGCACTGTTTAGTACTCCATTCCAACAATCTTTTATCCCCAGGGGGCCCTCAATCCACTGATAGTACAATTTTCACACTATCTCTAAGCCCCACTGTGTCCTCACTTCCCTCCCTCCCTAAGTTAAATCCTACAGCCATTCATATTTATCTTCTTGCAAGCACCCTCAACTTCATTGCTCACTTCTTCACTTGCTTTGCTTAAACCACAACCCTGGTTAAACCGAACTCTCTACCTACACTGTACCTGTACTTGCACAGCAAACACACAATCATACCGAATGCTCACTTGCCTAATCCAAAGGTCAGTTTTTAGGCCTCATCTTATTATATTTAATATGCCAGAAACATCAGATCAAATTCATACCTCTCCCCTCCTTTACTAACTTGGCTTCCAGGACATAATGCTCTTCTATTTTTTCCTCTTACTTCTCCAATTGTGCCTACTTAATGGTATTTGTCACTTCCCCAACCTCTAAACATTGGGGAGCCCCAAGGTTCAGACCCCAGACCTATTCTCTTTTCTGTCTACCGCTACCTTCACCTATGTGATTTTGAATCAAATTTACAGCCCTAGCCCTGAATTGCAGAATTAAACATCTAAATGCCTCCCTAAATGCATCCATTTAGATGTCTAATAATCATGGCAAACAATATATCCACATGGAACTTCAGCTGTTCCCTCCCAAACCTGCTTCTCCTGCAGGAATTCCTAAGTTAATGAAATGCCATCCTTCTAGATTCTCAAGCAAAAACTTTCAAATCACGATAACTCCATTTTATCCCCACATCTGATCCCTCAGCATATTCTGCTGGCTCTGTCTTGTAAATAAATCCAGAACTTGATGACTTCTCATCATATCTTCTGCTGCTACTCTGGTCCAAGTCACCATCATCACTTCCTGGATTATTTCAATGGCTTTTAAAATTGGCTTCCTGCTTTTACCCTGATCCACTTACAATTTATTCTCAACACAGGAGCAAGAATGATTAAGTTAAAAGTCAGATCATGATATTCTTTTCCTCAAAACCCTCCAGTGGATTTTTGTCTATCAAAAGGTATAGTGCCACAAGAACTTATTTTCTACTGCTATTCTCCTCCCTCTCCTTTGCCGGCTCTGGCCATAGGAGCTACAGCCATGTTATCCTCCTTGAGGAATGGAAAATATGCCAGGCCTGCCCTGATCTTAGGGCCTCTGCATTTGCTATTTTGTCTGCTTATAAGATTCTTCTCCAAAATATCCACATGGCTTACTACTGCACTTTCTTTTTTTTTTTTGAGACAGAGTCTCACTCTGTTGCCCGGGCTAGAGTGAGTGCCATGGCATCAGCTTAGCTCACAGCAACCTCAAACTCCTGGGCTCAAGCAATCCTTCTGCCTCAGCCTCCCAAGTAGCTGGGACTACAG
>CAUYRT010089177.1:0-46568 GCA_963574885.1 Lepilemur ruficaudatus | reverse complement strand
AGTAGCTGGGACTACAGGCATGTGCCACCATGCCCGGCTCATTTTTTCTATATATATCTTTAGTTGGCCAATTCATTTCTTTCTTTCTATTTATAGTAGAGACGGGGTCTCGCTCTTGCTCAGGCTGGAAAAAAGTCTTGATTAGTTTTTAGTTCCTTATAGGCAGAGACTGTATAGTCTGTATTTCTGGCTAAGTACCCAAATCCAATATACTACTCTGCTTGGTGAATATCTAATAACATATCAATGCAATGAAGGGGAATTTTGAAAACATTTTTGGAAATAATGTCAGATTCCCATATACTCTCCATCTAGATTCCCCAGCGCTAACAGTTTGCACAGCCACATTAGCGCCCTCATTCTCTCTCCTATCTCCCCTCCCTCCCTCTGTCACACAAATACACAGACACATGTAAATACACATACCCATATTTCCTAAAAACAAGAATATTCTTATACACAACCATAATACAATTACCAAAATCAGAAACGATTAAAAACTACGGATCTTTTCCAAATTTCATCAGTTATCCTAATCATGTTCTTTACAGGAAAAGAAAATCCTGAATTGTGCACTGTATTGTTGGCATGTCTTTTAAATCTCCTTTACTCTGGAATAGTTCCTTAGTCTTTGTTTTTCATAACTTTAACATTTTTGAAGAATACAGGGCAGTCACTTTGTAGAATGTCCTTTAATTTGGGTTTGTCTAATGTTTCCTCATGATTAGATTCAGGTTATGCATTTTGGGCAAGACTATCACAGAATGATGTTACGTTTTTTTTTCCAGTACACTGAGTCAGGAGGCACAAGACACTGTTTGTTCCATTAGGTTATGTTAACTCTGAGCATTTGCTTAAGGTAGTGTCTGCCAGGTTTTTCCATTATAAAGTTATTATTTTCTTGTAATTAATAAGGATCTTGTAAGAAAGAAAGAAAATTTTTTTAAAAGAAAGCAGTATAGGAATGAGAGATTTTTAAACATATGAAAAGTGGGAAAATATAAATAAAAAATGATTACACAAAGTAACTAACATTTTAAAATTAGAATACATTTAAAGCACCATCTAATAATTATTTAACCATAAAATATATACTATTTTTAATAATGGTCTTAAAATTTCTTTTTCTATAGAGACCAAGTCTGGCTGAAAGAAATAAATGGTGATAAGTGGAAAAAAAAAAAAAAAGAAAAACCAATGATTCATAACAATGTATGTGAAAGTGTTGAATAGAATGTTTACTTTGGAATGACTATAAACATTAAATAATTTAAGAAAGACTGCAAACTGACAACTTTGTGCGTTTGCGAGGGAAACTGTGTTGTCTTGCTGCAGATGGGAAGATTAACAGACTGTATGAAACACGACTGACACTTGTACACTAGATGACAGAATTGATTCATACAGGCCACTCATACCACTACTGTTAGGGCTTCACAAACCATGTTTAAAAATAAAAAAAGATCTTTGACGAGATGTTCTCCTGGGTGGTCTTCAACGGATTACTATTAAGGTTCATTGAAAGGTTTCTGATCATTGCCTTCTCATCTAAACTTCTAACATGCTGCTGACATAATTCCTAAGATCCAGTGGGCATGGGGCCGCAAGGTTTGGAAGAAGGAAATAAAAATAAATAAAATAAAATAAAATGATGCCAGTCTACAGTTCTGTGAACCCTTGAAGAGACAGTCAAAAGGACGGTATCTGAAACTAGAAAAGGGCAGAGTTGAGAAACAGTTCTACAGATTAAATCCTGGTAAGCAGAAGCATTGCCATCAGGAGAAAAGCTTCAAAATATATTTGTGGCAGACACCACTGCATGGAAATTTGCCTAAATTCAAAGGACACTCCCAATGAGCTGCACTTGAACTCAAAAATTTTTTTAATAAGAGGTTAAAAAAGTAGACCCAGTTGTGAATACAATAATATATTTATTTTCACATACACTCTAGCTAAAACAAGAGTACACATCAACAAAAAATGGAAACAAGGCTTTGGTTGAAAATAACATGGATTCAAAACAAATCATGTTAATAGCCAGACAAGAAGAAAGTTAGCTTTGTAAACTTCTACTTCATTTGATTTAAGGAAAAAACACAGCGTGAGTTTTCTTAAAGTAACAACAACAAAAAAATAATGCTTGAAATTTTTTACTGTGGCAAAGCATTAACATCAATTTCAAAGACAATTATTATTTTTAAATTGAGCCAATAGAGAAATCTGGAAAATCAAGAAAATAAAATTCTGAACCTGTTTCCTTAAAAAGTGTTCCTGGAATGAAAAAGGTTGTTATATCTCCAACAACAGCGAACTGATGTTGTTCCTTGGACTAAAAGTCAGGCTCTGCCTTTAAAAATACTTGGCTTCTTTGAGGAATTCTTGTCTTGAAGATTTATTTACATTCTAAACAATTAAAGGCATTCAGGTCATAGTTACCACTACATGGTAAAGTCAGCAGTCTAAAGGCATTTACTTATATATTTTATATATATATATATATATATAATGTATGTGCAAAAACCAAAAAATCCTTTACTTGTATTTTTACCTGGCATTCAACTTTCAGAAATTCAGTCTCAAATGCCATTCTGGTGTTTTTCAAATGATACCTTCAAGTCAATGATTTCTTTCGACTGCAGTAAAGAAGATAAGGCAAGAAAAATGCTGCAGTGCCATCTTCTGGGAGGACATTCAAGAAATCTTTTAGTTCCAGTTCCACAGCAACAGTTGACAATGTTTCTGTTTGCAGAAAAGAATACTGAGTCATGTCCTTCATCTAGTTCTCCTCTTACTTAACCAACCAATTAGAAGCCATTCAGGAAACAAAATGTTTTAACTACAAAGAAAAAAACATCAGTCTCTTAACTCCATAGACTACTTTATGGTTTTAACAACTTATTTATCCCTTCTTGAATCTTCTAAAGTTTATTTTATATTAGCCCCATGCAATTTGGATTATTTCATTGCTCAAATGCTGTATCAATTTTCAATGGATTTCTACTATCTTCTAAAGAAAAATACAATCATTTGAATACCGTTTGTAATGCTAGGACTATACTGAAGCTAATTTATAAAAACGGTGTGCTAGGACACGAAATACCATTAATTGTTTGACAAGGACAACATTTTCCTAAATCAGTCCCTATTATAAAACTGTCATGTTATTAATAAGCACAGATCTATTTTCATGACAATTTACCTTTTTTTTCCAAGCTGCAAAGGTGCTATAATGAACATTTTCAGTATTTAAAAATTTAACATACATTTTGTAAAGATAACTATGCAACACTATGATTCTATTGCTTCTTAATAGATACATGCTGCCCTCCCCTAGGAGAGAAGGATGACACTTAAGAACAATGTTCCCAGTAAACATCCATTTGGTCTTATAACTATCCACACTTCAGTGCCATTGCCTGTGTGATTCTCTCGTGCCCACCACTAACTCTATTGACGGAGTAAATGAAATATAAAATCCATCTAAAGTCATCTGTCCAGTATTCAGCAACTCAAATCATCCTTTACACAAAGGAACAACTGCCCTTACTACTAAAGAGTTAAGGACGGAATAGCAGTGGCTTATGGAAAAGATTCCTAGATCTGAAATCAGACAGACTTAATTTTTTTTTTTTTTGAGACCAGGTCTCACCCTGTTGTCCAGGCTAGAATGCAGTGGCACACTCACAGCTCATTGCAACTTCAAACTCCAGGGCTCAAGCAACCCTCCCACCTCAGACTTCTGAGTAGCTAGGACTACAGGTGGCGCCACCTGTAGTTTAAAGTTTTAAAATGCTTTTAAACATTTTTTTGTAGAAACGAGGTCTTGCTATGTTGCCCCGGCTGGTCTCAAGCTCCTAGTCTCGAGAGATCCTTCCACCTCAGCCTCCCAAGGTGCTGGGATTACAAGCATGAATGATCATGCCCAGCCTGAAATCAGACAGACTTAAGAAGGGATCCAGACTCTTCTACCTACTCGCTGAGTGACATTAAGAAAGTCATTTAAACTTGTCCGAGGTTCCTCATGTATAATACAGTGGTACCATCTGCTAGCTTCCAGAGTTCCTGTGAGAATTAAATTAAAATTCAATGATACATGTCTAACATAAACTAGGACCTTAATAAATAGCAACTACTAACTAGTTTATAAAATCCATGTGAAAAACATTAATTACTGATGATTTCCTATCAACCCAGTATATTTACCTAAATGTGGAGCCTCTAAGTAGTAGCTTAGATATAAAAAATTAAGTTGAAGGGCTAGCGTAGAGTCATTACAGAGCCAAGAAAAATCTTGCCACTGTCGAATTCTACTTTTTTCCCAACCAAGGAGAGGCTAATACAGGTTGTAACTCTAAGACCAAGGTGGATATCTTAAATCGATACGGTACTTTAAAAACTGATACAGTTCTTTCTATATAATAAATTTCTCACTTAATTCCTTCTAGAATCCTTTGAAGTTTTTATTTACTTAATCCAAGCCCCATTCCAAACAGGATATACTAGTGGGTATTATGCCTGATTTAGAGTTGAGAAAATTGAGGCTAAGAAAAGACTAAACTACCTTGCTCTAGTGCACTCACCAGCCACCCAAATCTACAAGCTATACAGAAATGACTTACCTAAATGTAAACTTGCACGTTTAAAATCCTCCCGCATGTCTACAAAACATTCGTCAAATGGTGAAAATAGTTGTTCCCGGCTGTTGGGATTTTAAGTGACTTTTTAAACTTTACTTTTGAAATTTACTATAGTACTAGAAGTTTTAAAAATAAGCACAGTTCATTATAACAAAAACAGTAATAAATATTTCCTTAAAATAAACAAGCCAGGGCCAGGCGCAGTGGCTCACGCCTGTAATCCTAGCCCTGTGGGAGGATTGCTTGAGTTCAGGAGCTCAAGATCAGCCTCAGCAAGAGCGAGACCCTGTCTCTGTTAAAAATAGAAAGAAATTAGCTGGGCAACTAAAAATAGAAAAAAAAAATTTAGCTGGGTGTGGTGGTACATGCCTGCAGTCCCAGCTACTTAGGAGGCTGAGGCAGGAGGATACTTGAGCCTGGGAGTTTGAGGTTGCTGTGAGCTAGGCTGACAGCCATGGCACTCTAGCCCGGGCAACAAAGCAAGACTTTGTCTCAAAAAAAAAAAAGACAAGCCATCCACTAACCCTAGTTTCAATGGTTCTACATTAGTGCAGTGGTTCTCAACCAGGACAATTTTGTCCCACAGGGAACATCTGGCAAAACCTGGAGACATTTTTGTCCGTCATATCTAGGGTGGCATCTAGTGAGTAGAGGCTAGGGATGCTGTTTAACATACTGAAACACACAGGGGAAACCCCCATGCACACGGACAGTTATCCAGACCAAACTGTCAATAGTGCCAAGGCTGAATTCCAATTCCAATCTTACTCTCCTGCAATACTGCATAACACTGAACTCTAGAGTCAATCCTAAACTTCTCATTAGTCCCAGGATATCAAAAAACTGGCTTGCTCCAGGTCACTCAGCAAGTGGCAGAACTGGAACTCAGTTCCAATTCTCCAGATCCAAATCCTGGCTCTTCTCAGAGTATGACAGCTGCCAAGAAAAAGACCTCCCATGAAACGGACCTCAAGTTCTTCAGGTGTCTCCCCTTCCAATCAATAAACAGTTACAGAATGCTTCCCACAGGAGAGGCACATTGCTGGTGAGGAGGGTACTACATGAAAAATGAATAAAACACTATGCCTGCTCTTAATGTATTACAGTATGATAAAGGTAAATCACACACAGCACTTTGTCCCATTAGCCACATACATACACCCATACGCACACATGTGTGCACACAAATATATTTTGAAGATATAGAAAAATGTAACATTTGGAGAAATTATGGGTAAGACAGGGATAGAGAGCATGTGGATGTGGATCAGAAAAGAATAAAGAAAGAGTCTTCTGACTAAGATAAGGACGTTGATGAGGTCTGAAGATGTGGCACATTTGCACTGGAGAGTGATCCACCAACATAAATAGCGATAAATTATGTAAACAATTTGATGTAAGTGGGGCAAAGCAAACACACACCTGACATTTCTACCTTCTAAATACCAAAAGCACTCAGGAGATGGGTAGAACAGAGTATACAATCACCTCCTTCCCTTCCCAGTCATAAATATACAGCTTTAATTAAATGGGAATCTTCAGAAAAACAAGCTATAATGGCCACTGGCTTTGCCTAACATTTAAAAAATCAATTATCTTGACTGGGAAATATGATTCCAACATTGTCAATTTCTAATATTTTATGTGCACTGCAATTGACATAAGCATACTTTTTTGTCATCAGGCCAACAAATACCTAGTGACATTAACACAAAACAGTATAGAAACTAAGGGGCTGGGCACAGTGGCTCACACCTGTAATCCTAACACTTTGGGAGGCTGAGGTGGAGGATCGCTTGAGGTCAGGAGTTCAAGACCAGCCTGAGCAAGAGTGAGACCCCATCTCTATAGAAAAATAGAAAAATTAGCTGGGTGTGGTGGTGCATGCCTGTGGTCCCAGCTGCATGGGAGGTTGAGGTAGGAGGATTGCTTGAGCCCAGGCGTTTGAGGTTGCAGTGAGCTATGATGATGCCATGGTACCACTCCAGCCTGGGTGACATAGAGAGACCCTGCCTCCCCACCTGATCCCCCCCAAAAAAGATTTATAAATGATTATTTATGAGTTATGAGAACTAAAAGAATAACTACTTACACTATAAAATACTGTACAATTTAGAAACCCTACAATCCTTGAGAACATTTGTCAATACTTGCTTACAATTATGTTTAATAATAATATTAACTTCCTACATGAAATAAATTAAGCACTTAGATCAATAAAAGATGTAACTGCCTTAATCACTACTCAAATTTTTAAAATATTGAAGTTGTCAGTTTCTATGACTTTGATAATTTGTTAGTGTTTGAAAAGATTAACTTAAAAGAACATCAGCTCTGTGACTAGAAGAGATAAATGAATATCAAATGTGATGGGCGGATGGTAAATCAATGCTGAAAATAAGCTCTCCAGATGATTTTGCAAGGCAGGCCCTCTTCACCTCACTTAGTAATCACATGGAAAAACTAGATAAAGCAAGGCTTCAGCAAATTTAAAATGGAGACTAATTAGCCGGGCATGGTGGCGCATGTCTGTAGTCCCAGCTACTAGGAAGGCTGAGGTAGAAGGATTGCTTGAGCCCAGGAGTTTGAGGTTGCTGTGAGCTAGGCTGACACAAAGGCACTCTAGCCCGGGCAACAGAGTGAGACTCTGTCTCAAAAAATAATATAACACAACATAATATAACATAAAATAAAATTTTATAATCAAGCAAAAAAGATCATTTTACCTTTTAATGATGACAGGTAAAGTTGGTATTTCTCTCCACCACATTTTATTCTCTGACAAAGTGCAGGCAGCAGTTTTTTCCACCACAGAGTCTATCTTAGGAAAAAATGCACAAATTTTAGGGTTTGCTGCATTTTATACTCAGAATTTCAGTGAGAAGAAGATGACTGTGCAGGAAAGCATAGAGCAAAAATACATTATTTTGGTTAAGGTACCAAACTTTGCTGTAATAAAAGTTGTATCAGCAGCCAGTCTTCTGCTTAAACTGTAACATAAAAGTCAGGTTTGTGATTTGAAAATTCAGTAATACATATATGGTAGATATGTCCTTGGTTATTTTCAAGAAGAAACAGGCATGTCCTTTTATCTCTTAGAGAGTAAGAAGAAAGAAAGAAAAGGAGGAAGAAAAAAAAGTACTGAAGTCTAAAACTCTTCTAATTTCTAAACAGAAGACCAAATGACACAGAAAATATTTTCCCATAATATATTATGTTTCCCAAATCTTCAGGTAATCACCTACTTCATTTCCAAACAAGAGATTTTTAGTGGTGGTAACATACCATCACTATATATTTTAACAGCAGTTAACAGTACTCAAAACTCAGATTAAACACACATGCTCATTGGGCCCACACAGCCCTATGATGCTGGACTAGCATATGTTGTCCCCATTTTGCAGGAAAAGCAAGATTATCAAATACGACTATCACTGATCAAACCTAAAGACATAATCTGAAAAGCATACCCGGTTCTCTTCTTTCAGTTCGTGATTAGCATACGGAATGACAGCCTCCGGGCATCTCTCTAACAGTATGTCTATGCATTGTTCATACTCTTTCAAGCGCGTGCGACACAGAACATGGACACTGAGGCCAGCAATAGTGTCTTCTGAGAGTGGCTCCAAGAACGGAATGATGGAAGCTATGTCAAATGAAGGACCACACATAAGAGACTATGAACAGAAAAGTGAAATGTTATGGAATGAAGCACTCAAAAAACTAAAACACAACATATAGAATTCAACTGTTTAAAAAAGACTAAACCTCACTTGCCAAAAAAAGAAAAAGAAGACTACAATTTACAGCACATGTATATGGTCTTTATTTAATAAATCTAAGTGGAATGAAGTATTCATCTTGAAACCACCTATAGTTTAAAGAATAAAGATCTGTTTAATAGAAAGCAATTATTTTTAAAATAACATGATTTTGCTTTAGATGGACTGCAAATTAAAACTAATGGGAATTCTTTAAGATTCTATCCTAAGGAAATAATCAACATTGTGGTCAAAGATTTATGTTCAATGTTGTTCACTGCAAGAGTATTCATAATATTGAAAAATTAGAAGTAATCTAAATGTTCAATGATAAGGGATGAGTAAATAAATTATGGTACATTCATATGATGGAATACTATGTAGCCATCATAGTTGAAAACTGCGTTTTCAAAGGCTAGTTAATGAGAATATGCTTATGATAAAATGATGAGTAAAAATCTCAATGCAAAATACATTCAGAGCATGATTAATTTTGTAAAATCTACATGCACATATAGAAATATCTTTGAGAGACTATCACAATTTTGGATGAGAGGACAAAGTCCACTTTTTGTTTTCTTTTCATATCTCCCTGCATTTCCCAAAATTTCTATAATGAGCATGTACTACATAAATAACCCAAAATAAAATTTAACATTTAAGAAAACTAAAGTGATTGTTTAGAATCTAATCATTTGTGTCAATAACACTTGCCCACAAGCTGAATGACAGGGAGCAGGTCTTATTTCAGTATTTAGAACTTTACCAGTATTTTACTTTTTGAGCATTTAAACTATATACACTGCTCTTGATTCCATCACCAAAATAATCTCTGCTTTCCCTTTCTCCAGAATAAAGACGAGATGGTCATGTCCTGATTGTCTTGTCCCTCTGTCCTTTTTGCTACAGCATCTTCTCAGACTCACAGGAGAATATGGAATGTGATCTATCCATTTGCAGTCAGCATCATTATGTTATTCCAAATATCTACCAAGGAATGGCTACGGGAATAAGGTTGGTCCCTTTTCTTCCTTCAAGTTTAATAAATTACTCATCTGAATAATTTCCTGACAATAAGGGGGCAAATATGAAATAAATTGATAATCTCCCATTCACAGATCTCCCAACAAGGAAGAAACAGATCATTTCTATATTTAACTCTTGATTAATGAGGATAATGGGTGAGGTAGGAATGAGCAAGGCACGGGTGCCACACTTGCATGGTTAGAATGAAACTAGTCAAAACTTGGTATAAAATGGATAACCAAGAACTTTTACTTAGTTTTATCCACAGTATCAAGAAGTTTAAAAATAAGTAAAATAATCAAGAAACACTAAACACCACGTTACTGGATTTAAAAAATGGTCCAAAAAGTTATTCTTACCCTTTACAACACTGTTAATGTTGTCTGCTGCTTAACAAAGAGCTTCATTCTCCTTTTTTTCCCAATATTGGAAATGGACTCCTCTCCACCCTCAACACATGCACTACTTATTCTCTTTGATCAAGAATCCAACAGCCTCTGCCCTGACGCTACAGGACTGGAATCCACCGACTTCTCTATCTTCTTCCCCTAGACAATCATGACTGTGGCTCTAAGGAAAGGTGTTGGGAAGGAGGTGAGGGAAGGGGAACCATGACAATTTTGGCAGAGGGCAGGACATTTACTATTCATTGTGTCATTGCAAATAGTAGCTTTTGGACATGTTGATGATTTATAGATTGTTTTCATTTTAGTTATCGCACAAATATATTATCACAGCAATTGAGAGTAACAGAGAAAGAATTATCTCTCTATGTTGTGGGTGGGTTAGGGAGAGTCATAACATTTTCAAAAAGCTCTCTAGGTGATTCTGAACCTCCCCAACCCTCTAGGTGAGAACCAGTAAGACCTTTTTGTTTATCGATGGTCATTTTCTTCTTAATGACTTAGATTAACTGAACTATAGACAATTTAGAAAGAGCTATAATTAGGAAAAAGACTTAGAAAAATTTAGGGACACTATGTTTCTGTCTTTTAATAGCAAAGAACATACTCTTTTAAAATACTTTAAAATAACTTTTAAAATATCAATGAATCATACTTTTCAAACAGTGACTATAAATATGCTTTGAAGCTTTACCAGGGGAAATTTAATAGGACTTGTTACAATGACAATTTTAAATATGTACTTGGTGTGTGTTCTGAGAGGGCAAGGCCCTGCCTGTCTTGTCTGATGCTGTCCACCACACCTGCAGCACATGCTCAAGCAATATTCCTGAAATGAACCTGAGGCTAGACCCTCAAAGCCCTCTGTATCACAAGGGAACTGCAGACCAAAGGCAACAAGAACCTTCTTTGGTGATTTTTTTTAGAAGCACATAAATAACTCCATCTCTGGGGACAATACAGTCCTGTCTGGAGGCTGAGTCTAAGCAATATGGCCTCTTGAGCTTCCCTCCATAACCCCCATTCCCAATATGACATTTTGTTTTTAAGCAATAAATTATATCAGTTCCCACAGTGTAAATGAGGGATTGCAAACTCAAAAGTCTAAAGGGGTCAAACAGATTGATGAAGATGCACGAAGGCAGCTGGGATAAGGAAAATGGACACGAGACACTTGGCATCTGGAGGGGGACTGTGCTCAGATGCCAGCGTGAGCTCTGCCCGTGGCGGGGAGCCACGGGTCAGCCCCACCCTCAGGTCTCAGGGGTTCCCGGTTCTTCTGAATTTCTCAAGAGTAACTTGAAACTCAGAATTCTTAATATATCTTAACTTTTTTATGTTGGAAGCTACACTGGAAAGACCAAACAAAACAGATGTGGGGATTATATTCAGTCCTTGGGCCACTGAACTATACACTGAATATAACCACATCCACATCTAGCCCAGCTTGATTCACACCAGTCAAATGCAGACTATATTTCTCATTGTCAGTCAAAACACTTTCATAGTCAGAAGTCTTACAGGATGATCCACATTCTCTATTAATGCCTCTCTTCTTTTTTAAAAATCCTTTTCAGGAGCTGGATATACCATTTTAACTAGTTTCTTATAAGACAGATAGTAGTGGTTGGCTTGGGTTGTAAGTGTAAGTAAACACTAAAAAAATGAATTAAATCAATAAAAATACCACTAACCACTTGCTACACATTCATTGCACAATGTGTTTTCAAGCACATTCTGAAAATGAGGAAGGCAGTCAGGAGATCTGCTGAAGCTCGCCCGTCTGTCTGCATGAACCAGCGTCTTGGCACAGATGTTTCACACACCAGCAGTTCCAGGCAGAGGCAAGAATTCCCTCCAGAGCTCCTGAGTATGCCTAACTACGGATTTTGTCCCCATAAATTATACATTCTAGACTAACAGGACACCTGAGATCTTACCAAATTTAAATCTTACACTGTATTGTAATGTGCATATTCATAAGAAAAAGAGGCTTATATTTACCTGCAATTTTAAAAGATCTTCTGTGTAATTTTCATAAGCTAAGAAATCAGATGATATTAAGATGTGAACCCATGGATAGATTAAGCCATAATGACCACAGGCATTTATCTAAAACGTAAAAAAAATTTAACATAAACAAAATATAACAACAAAAAACATTATTCATTCCACAAAGACCAAATAGTCATTAATCGCCTGCTATGTCACAGAATTAGGTATACAGTTTTCTGAGAACAGGAGGGAAAGTTTTTAGAATGTATTGCCCTGGAAATGTTCCAGTCTTGCTGTTTCTGCAGCATATAATCTGCAATAAATATTTCCTTACATTTTAAAATTTAAAAATTGCAACGAGGCACTTTCTAGCAAAAAAGAGCAATACATTTTTTAAGCTAATTATACTTAAAAAGAATTAATAATACTGGAAATAATTTTTATTTATAACTACTTTCCTTGGGAAGCAAAATATCTTTTGTAAGTTCTCAAGATAATTCTGAAGAAGGCCCCTTATTCAAGAAGCTGGTGACTTTTCTAGTAAACCCACATTAGTCATGGCATACAGGAGGGGCAAATGGGTAGGAAAGAAGGGAGTCAGAAGAACAGAGTTGTTATGGCCGCTTCAAGTGCTACAGAACAGCTCTGTGTGTACAGCTGACAGGAAACGGGGGGCCGAGTAGGGAAGTCTCCCTCCCACAAGGTTTCTGCAGTTCCTCTCCCACCAGGATGGTCTACAGATGTCTCTTCCCTCATGTTCTAATTAACAATCCTCGGCTGAGGAAGGACAGACATGACGATATTCTGGGGAAAGCCCCTCGCCCCATGCTTTGGCTACTGAGGTACCACTGCTGGGGGAGGGATGATAATAAGTAGGGGACATTCTTCAGAATATAAAATTATTTAAAATGTGGACAACTTCAGTCACAGACAAATTTTAAGTTTACTTTTAACTCCTGCTTAAATAGGATATCTGGTAATAGAAAACTAGGTCGATTTTAAGTCATTAAGAATAAGAAGGTACAGTATTGTAAAGTGCAAAGTATGAGTTGAGTTTAAGGTGTTATTCCATTTTCTCACCAGCTCTTCCGATGTTCGCAACGGTGTGGTGTCAGGAGGCTGCCTCTTAGATAACCTCCAGATATACTGTGATGTGAGCTTAAAAAAGAGTTCTTGAAGCACCACATCTGGGAGACATGCCACTAGCTGAGCTTCCCAAAAGTCTACCAAGAGCTGAGGAATCGTGTCTTCATCCTTACCACAAAGCACCTTGAAAACAATAAAACAAGCCCTTATATCCCAGATAAATACAGCATTGATCAAGATACAGCTGGGTGAATATCACCCCATCATGTGGACCATGCAATTAATAATTTACCATTAGCATTAGTGGCAAATTTAGATGTATTTAACAGGAAACAGATTCCAGGTTGCATGAATAGAGAGTCTCCAGATATATTCTTGTAACATGTACTTTTATAAATTAAACGTATGTCTGTTTTTTCAACAAACAGAAAACTTATTTCTCTTATTCTGCTCTCTACTGATTTTATAAGATCTAGAAAAATGACATTTTCAAAGTGACAAACCTTAAAAAAGGAATCTGCTTCTTCAATTCCAATTTTGTTGTTCTTTTGCAAGCCCAGGACTGAGGCCACAAGTAATGCAGGCTGAGTCTCCTTCAAGTGAATTGCAAGCTCAGTTGGAACAATCTGTCCCTTCCTCTGTTGAATCAATAGTCGAGGTTCCAGAATGAAGCCACATACCAACTTCATCTTCAGATAAGAAAGAAATTGAGGAACAAAATATATATTTTATTCAGGTTGTTCATCTTGGAAATACTGTACATGCTAGCGCATTCACGATTCATGGTTAAGCTATTAATAATTTACTTGAATCACAATTTTTTAACTATAAAGACTAGTAACTAAGGACATCACTGTCTTATAGAAGTTGTTAATATTTAACTAAGCACCAAGGTGTCCTGTTTCTGTAGCGAGCTTTATATTTAGATCTATTTGATTTGAAAATAGTCAGCCTTCCGTATCTGTGGCTTCTACCTCCATGAATTCAACCAACTACAGATCAAAAATATTCAGAAAAAAATGGCTTCTGTACTGAACATGTACATTTCTTATCACTATTTCATAAGCAATAGAGTATAACAACTATTTACACAGCATTTATATTGTACTAACTATAACAAGTAATCTGGAGATGATTTAGAGTACATAGCAGGATGTGCGTAGGTTATATGCAAATACTACACCATTTTACATCAGAGACTTGAGCTTCCATGGATTTTGGTAACTGCAGGAGATCCTGGAACCAATTCCCCACAGATACCAAGGGACAACTGTAATGTATCTTAAGTCATTTCAAAATTAAGGAAAGGAAATTCATTTTTCTAGAATTCTACCTTTTAAAACAGAAGATACCCCAATGTTGCCTTGCTCTTATGATAACAAAACATGTCATTTGTACAGTGATAAAGCACTTCTGCTCTTCTAGTTTTAGAAACTGAAAGTCACACCATGGCCATTTGACCACAGTCCGACAACAAAAACAACCGTATAGAAGCACAGGTTCTGAAGTAAGGCTGCCTGGTTTAATTCTGGTTCCACCACGCACCAGCTGTGTGAGCTTGACCTCTCTGTGTCTTAGTTCCCCCATGTGTATGACAACTAGAATAGCACTTACCACATAGTATTACTATGGAATTCAATGAGATAACATGCAAGGGGGTTAGAATCGTCCTGGGACACAATAAGTGCTCAATTCACATTTACCTCTTATTTTCTTCCCCTAAACAATTAACATCTTTGGCTCATGTCCCTAAATGACCTTGTCCAAGGGAAAGACCTCTCCTTCTTTGATAGACCATTCAAATGTCCAATCCTCCAAAAAGTCATCTGTGATTTTTCCCAAGTGGAGGCTTTCTGCAACTACCAGACTCCTAAGGCTCATGGTTTATATCCCCCTTGCTGTACTTAAAAACGCATCATGCTGTTCTTTTTCAGTGCACAGGCCATGTCCCTCATGCTAGATCAGACTGTCTACTGAGGGCAGAGCCTGTTCTTCAGCACTAAACTCAGTGCTCTGAACATACCTGACACCAAGTTGAAAGGTCTTTGAATACCACTCCTGCCACTTATTAATCTTATTTCTTTTTCATTTGCCAAATCCAAAATCCCACTTGAACCACTTCCCTTCTAATACTAAGTCTGTTTTCCATTACAACTAAGAAAATATGAGCTCGAAAGAAGACAGAAGAAAGCTAACATCTCAGGACCATGAGGTCCTATGTCAGCCCACTGTGAATATCAGGTAGGGTATCCATACCTCCGGATGGCTTTTCATTTCATTTCTGTGCATGTCGAGATCTCCCATTTTGAGAGCCATTGCTGCCTTAGTCAATGTCAATAAGATCGATGACAACCCAGAAGCATCCAGCTTCCTCAGACAGCTCATGGCAGTTGAAGGATTAATATTCTTCATAGAAGGACTACAAAGAATATGGGGCAGTTGCTTCGGCTCAGCCACAAGAAACATCTGAATCACTTTTGCTGCTAATTCCTTTGTTGAGCATGAAATAAGGAATAAAAGGTCAGTGAACAAAAAAGGAAAGCAACAAAATCACCAAAAAAAAAAAATTATACACACATACACAAAGGCAAGACACAGACACTGCAATTAGAGTATTATGTTTTGATTTAAAAAGATAGAAGTGATGCTGATATATGGGAGACCTGAGACGACCTGAAATGATCTCTTTGCTGAGTTATAATGAAGAAAAAGCTGCGAAAATATGTACCAGCCTTGTGACAAGCATTTCTAATTTTAACAGGCGTTAGGAAGAAGAAAATAAATATTTGATTAATTATACTCAAAAGTCCGTTGTAAAAACTACAATTTAGTTCAAAACATACCTAATGAAGTAATTTACATGAAAAAATTTTATTTCTCTCAAAATCTTAAAACATTTGGTGCCACAATTTCCAACTTAGAATATCTCGACTCAACTCTGTTTAGTTAATACAAGTGGGACTAAAAATCATCATTAATAATGTCTTAAGGCCAGGCACAGTGGCTCATGCTTGTGATCCTAACACTTTGGGAGGCTAAGGCAGGAGGATTGCTTGAGGCCAGGAGTTTGAGGTTTCAGTGAACTGTGTTGAGGCCACTGCACTCTAGCCAGGCAATATGGCAAGAGCCCGCCTCAAAAAATATGTGGATAGATAGATAATAATGTCTTAAGGTTACTAGGCCAAGGTTCTCTAAGTGAAGTTTTGGACACTTGGAGAAGCGGACAACTAAGGTTGTGGGAAGGACTGCAGTGAGAAGAAGGCAGGCAAGGCCCACATTCTGAGTCACCCTTCTACAGACATGCTGCTGTCACTGGGCAGGTCATTCAACCATGAAAGATCTCATCTCCTTGTCTACATAATGAGAAACCATCAGACGATGACCCACAGCTCTTTTCCAAGCTATAATTCTATGACTGTTAATGAAGAAAAAAGCACATTACTTTTTTAGAAAAAGAATATCAAAGAACACAAATATTTGGAACTTAACTTCTACATGGTATTAAATAAAATTACTAAAATTAAGTTAAAAATATTAAACATAACAAATAAAAAACCATATTCACTTCACTTAATTCCTCATCCAGGTTTTCATAAAGCGAATGATTAATATAGAAGATTAATCCCCTCTCGTATTTCTGTGATGCATCCTCTGCCGTCCAGTCGACGCGGGCCAAAACTTCCGCCAAAGACAAACCAGACATCTTATAGTACGGCAAGGTGAGGTGGGAATGCTGGGTGTCAAGCCTAACGGGAAGGAAATGAAAAGACTCAAATTTGCAATTTTTAAGCCTGGATATCTACCACATTTGATAACATAACAGATCACACTTTCCAGAGGACACAGATCTCAAAAAACTTTTCTACTGCCATTAGTAATGGGAACAAAGTCCTAAATTTTATTTTAAAAAGTTATTCTAATTAATGCCGTTTCTTTTTGCTTGCTCATAATACAAATACAAAAACAATAATTCAATAAGTGAATTTTAATATTCACGATGTGGCTCTAAAATAATGGTGTTTATAGGTAGGAAAAGTCTGTTGTATTAATTTATAATCTTTCACACGGGTCAACCAAGTCTCTAAAACAATCATATACAAAAAAATCTGTAAACATCATTCTCAAAAATAAAAGCACTATTCATCCTAGTGTTCCTTTCTGACATCAATAAAAGCACTGATTGCTAAGATTAAAATCACAGACTGTCCAACTGGCATCTGTCTGTTAAGCTAACAGACAATAAACCAGTAATACAGCTGTTTCAGGGATTTTCACTGGTTAGGGGCACCTCAAGGCCTGAAAAAAATCTTTAAATTCCTAAATTAAGTAGTGGGAGACTCATGAACCTGAAACTTACTGCTCATCTAATAAACTGCGACTCCTTCAAGGCAGGGAATGGGTCACTTTCATTTTTATATCTCTAGGCTAAGCACAGTTCCTAGCAAACAGTATGTGCTCAATAAATGCTTGTGGAAGAAGTCAGTAAACGCACACCTCCCCTCAGGCATCGTATCATTTATCAGGTAACTACCAGACGTGGAAAAGCTAATAAGTAACACCAAAACTTCAAGATGGCTTCTGTAACGTGGTTCCAAGAGGCGTCACCAACCTGCTGTAACAGTCCCCAAGGTGCCCACAGCTTTCCTTAAATGCTTCCAAAAGCTCTGCTTTCTCCCCGGGTTCCAGCTGACTGGCATCCATCAGGGCAGCTCTCACTAGCAGATGAGCCTCGCTGAGAAGATGGATGCAGCTCTGGGTTCTGGCAGTCTTGTAGGTGTTACTGTAGTCTACCTAACACAAAAAAGACAAACGCTAATGTTGCCCAAGAAAAACTCCCAAAAGCTTCCCAGTTCTTAAGGACATCTATACCTGTTTTTAGTAAAGTTAATATTTGGACATATTAAACTCTAAAAGTAAGTAAACAATTATTTACTATTTTGATAGGGTCTTAGCTGAAGTGCTTTTTCCCCCGCCATCTATGAGCCAGTTTAACATACAATGTAATTGTAAATACTACCTTGTTAAACAGCTCTAATCATTATAGAAGGTCCAAATAACACTGTGATACTAATAATACCATTAACTTAGCAATAAACTGACCCAATTTGATAAGACTAGTGAACGTATTTTGAAATGGTTAACTTTTTTTTTTTTTTTTTTAAAAAAAGCTCCATGATTTAACTGTTTATTTTAAGGAGTATCCCTCCTTTACTTTAGTTTCAATTGGTGAGTTTAGGTTCTACTACATCTGTTTCCATACTACACAGTGGGCTCACAAAAATTATCAATAGCTAATCTGACTCAATCAGTATATTCAGACTCCTGTAGTCAAATCACCTAAGTGAAGTCTAAGACTTTCAATTAAGCAAGACTAAAAAGATAGGGCAAAGCTGATATAATTATCAGCCTTAAAATGTCAGGTACAAATCAGGCAACACCTTGATCTAATGATCAAAATGTCACCAGTGAGGGGTGGATGAACATCACGTGCCTCCAGATGTGATAACAGAAAAAAAAAAAACACATCATCTATATAATATTCTGGCTGAGAATACATAGCCAGAATCTAATCATATAAAAAAAAGAAAAAAAAACCTAAATGAAGAACACTGTCAAAAAAAAAAAAGAAGAAGAAGAAGACGAAGTAAGCCTGAGCAAGTGTGAGACCCCATCTTTACCAAAAATAGAAAAAAATTAGCTGGGAGTGGTGACAAGCGCCTGTAGTCCCAGCTATGTGGGAGACCGAGGGCAGCAGGATCACTTGAGACCAGGAGTTGAGGTTGCAGTGAGCTATGATGATGCCACTGTACTCTAGTCAGGGCAACAGAGGGACATCTTGTCCCCAAAAAAGAAAAAAAAAGTGGAGGGGACAATTATATTTTCAAAAAATGTCAATGTCATAAAATACAAAGAAAGGCTGTAGAAACATTCCAAATTCAAGGAGGCTAAAGAGACATGATAATTAAATACGCCATCTAATCCTAGACTGGATCCTGGACTAGAGGAGGTGGTGTGGAAATGCTATTAAGTCATTACTGGGTCACCTGACAAAACTGGAATAGGAACCATACACTAGATTAAGTATTGTCTCAATGTTAAATTTACTGAAGCATATGACTGTACTGTGGTTATGCAAGAGCCTATCCTGACTCTTAGGAAATACACACTGAAGTACGTAGGGGCAAAAGACTATGGTGCATACAATTTACCTTCCAATGGATCAGAAAAAAAGTGTGTGTGTGTGTGTGTGTCTTAGAAAACCCAAGGTGCCAAAACCAAAAAAAACAAAACAGAAGCAAATGGAGAGTAAAATATTGACTGTGGGTGAATCTGTGTGGGGAATAAAAGGTTTTCTTTATACTATTGTTATTCTTGCAGTTTTTCTTTAAGTTTGAAATGTTTTAAAATACAGAGTGAAAATAATTGCCAAGGATGAGTAGGGAGCTGTTACTCTTAGAATAGGAATAAGGATGGCCACTCTGGGCCTCTCCCCACAGAACAATGCTGAAGTTGCTGCAGCCCTAAGACAATCTGCCAATATTTCAAGGAAGAAGAGTGAGACAGGCATAAATGAGCTTAGATTTCTTTTACCTCAATTTCATGGTTTTCTTTGCTAGGATTCAAAGACAAGGTCAAAGGCTATTTATGTTTAGACTGGCTAATTGATCCTCTTAGGAAGTGGGTATGAACAAGGGAGTCTTATTTTAGTGAAGGGAATTCCTACTGGTTCCTCAAATGTCAGAAGCTCCGAAAGCAAGAATGTGGAAAAAGATACACACTCCACTGTAAGAGCCTGGAAGCTGCTTTGCTGTGGCATCCTGAATGTATGATAATTAGAATCAATTTCTTATTATCAATTTCACTCTAAATTTTAAGAATCAGAAGTTTAAAAAAAGTACCATCTCTTTGTATAGTTGCACTGGTGAGACTGTATTCACAATATACAAATTCCACCCGGCCTCAGCTACAGGAGGTATTTTGATCTTAACACTGGTATCTTTTCTAGAACTAAAACAAAGGACAAGAAGTTTAAGACACATTTAACAAATGACAGTTTTAAATAGTAAATGTTGGATACCATAAAATAACTGTGAAATCATTTTCATTAGGTGTTTTCTTCAGTGATTAGCTGTAGTCTATTTTGATAGACTATTAGTTTACAATACTACTTAGGCCTACAGCATCTAATATTCTATAACTGTTATGCATTGATAAACCAACTGCTTCCAATTCACTCCACAAGTATTTTTAAATGAGCAATAAGTTCAAAGAACAGGCAAGGTCCATCGAAAGGAAAAGAGCCTTGGCTGTAAAAGTCCCTGTGACCACGGTAGAAGACACAAAAAACTCTAAGTCCGCTTAAAGCACTATCTTATCTCTTGCTTTCACTATGTGATATATTTTCTTTAGTACATAATATTTGAAAATATTTTGATCAAATAAATTAGAATGTTTAAAATCATTTAAAAAATAAGGTACTTTTAGAATGTCAAATGTGCAAGACTACAAATTGCTTTTCCTCTTGTCAGAAAGCTTTTAAGATCAGTTTGTCTCAGACCACTCTGTGTACACTCTAAGTGACCAGTCAATCTCTGATTCCTGTCACTGAAACAAAGCACAAGTGTAAGCAATTTGAAAAAACAAAAACTTATATTAAAAATAAAAACCTATGTGGGACTTGAAATATGTATACACTATATGCTTCTTTCCCTCAGATTTCTTTCTTGATTAAATTTTCCTTAGAGAAATGTTCAAATTAGATTGCATTCTCTACCACTAAGTTCACAGTATAGAAAACATCAAATAAAAACATAACTAGTCTGGAATTTAGCATTCTATTCTAAACAATGTGAAATCAGAAACTCTAAGAATTAACCAGAAATTAATGTCATCAAAAAGCAATTTTATTTTAAGGTAGATTAGCACATATCTATAGATCAAGAATGTGCTTTAAGGTAAGAAAATGCATTATTAATTTCTTTTGCAATACCAGAAAATAATCTTTGAATAAAAATGTGACCATGGAAAGATCAAAAGAGAAAAACAGTAAAAGGTCTTATAGTTTGGACTGGCATTACAGGGCCTGTCTTTTCTATTCATTACATAGAAAAGCATATCCTTTAACTTCTTATCTAAAATACCACTGATTTTTACTGAAACTATTTTATAATTCATTTTCTTCTAAAAGCTCCAAGGTCAACTATAAATGATGTTACAGAGATCATTAGAACCTTCTTTTCTTTCTCTGGAAAAATAACACTATATAAAAGCCATTTTGGTCATTCCAAGCTTTGATTTTCAAAAAGACAAACTAAGACACACACAAAATATACCAGTTACAATTCACTCCAGAAACTTGAGCAGGAAAGCCTGGGGGTGAGGAGATGCTTACAGAAGCCTCCTGGGTGACTCTCTTCTCTCTGGAATGGCCTCAGCGTCTGCCTTAGTCAAAAGTATAATGTGGTTTTTAAAGTGACAGATGGCTTTCAAGCCTATGAAAAGCTGTATTCTCAAAGCACAGACATCCATACTGACAGGTGGGCAAGCCTAGTAAAGGAAAAATCACAAATTTAACCAAGGAATAAAAACTACACAAACTTTAATCTTCAAAAATCAGTTTGCTGATTTGATAAAATCTCTTCTGCTCTCCCCTCCCCAACAAGAGAACCCCCCAATTCCTATTCTTACACAGTAAGGAGGTTATCTAAACCTATATAACCAACATCTATTTTACAGAGCTACTCAGTCAATAAACTCAGTATTTGTTCACTGAATAAAAGAAGAAAGAGGGTCCCACAGCTGCAGGAAGTCCTGCACATGCCCTGCGGAGTGACTCCACAGAGCCCTGGGGGAGAGCAGCCCTGGGCTAGTAAGTTGCCAGCCCAGAAATCACCACCAATAGTGGGCTGGCTCGGGGGTATGTCCAAATGGAGTTTCTAGGCAAAATCAGACACTATAAAGGGACATTCTACTGCACACAGGTACATAAAATGGTTTCTTTGTGGATGGGTGTGTGCAAGAAATGCTTGGATGTTCGTTTGGATGCCCCTGTTAGCCCCTCAGGTGTGAGCCGTGCCTGGAATGGCTGACAGGCCAGGGCATGCCAGATAAACTGGAAGAGCAGCTCCTGCTCCTGTAAGGGACCATTACCTCTAGAAGAATGGATAAGAAAGATACTGGAAGAGCTTTCTGGGAGCTCTCGTTCACTAGCGCTGTTTTGATCCTGAGGTCATCTTCATTGTCCCTTTGTACAAAGTCATAGGGGAAATACCTTCATCTATATTTTCATTTCTAAAAATAGTTCAAGTGGCCTTCCCTTGTGCTAAGGGGCAGAATTTCAAAGGAAAGGGAGATAAAGACCACACACTCTTTCCACCAGACTCTGAGGTTGTAAAACCTTTTTCAGACATCACAGTTCTCAATGCCTGAGTCAGCAAGCATGCTAAATGTGCGCTCGTTCAGGTGGCATCTAGGACTTCAGACAGGACTTCAGAACTGGTAGAGCTGCAGGGAAGGGGGGGCGACAAGGCGTGACCATCACTGTCCTTCCCTCCTCCATCTCAACTGGACTCAAGTGCAGCACGCCCCACCAGCTGCCCACCTCTCCCGCTCCCTCCCCTTGGTCTCTTCTTTGTTCCTTCCCTCTGGTTTTGAGACTCTGAAAAGATGTGGAATAATGATTTTCAAATGCAGATTGATCCTGCTTCAATCTATTACATACCCTAAAGTGCACCAGCACCCCTATGTAGGCCTGTGTCTTTCTGAGGTTTAAACAGGCGAAGTGGGAGAACAGAGAGAAACAAAGAATGGAAGTTTTTGTAATCTTAGTCACCTTTCTATTTTTACTAGGAAAATAACCCCTTATAAAAACAATCTCTTGAAAAGGTTATGTGTGTATACATACAAAGGCACAGAAAATCTGGTTTCCCAAGAGGCTGAAGGCAGGCAGTTTGCCTGGTCAGCAACAGAAAACTACAGGCAGACCACAGCCAAAAAAAGAGTCACTGAGAACTTAAGAACCACACTTTCCATGAAACGCAATGTGGGTGACAGGGGCTGGGAGATTGCCCCAGGCACATCAGGCACTCCATAGGTGCTGGCTTGTTAATGTAACCATCATTATTGAAGGCTTACTTTTTATAGAAAAAGGCATTTCAGGTTCTAAGTAGACATAAACCAACTTTTGAAATACAGGCCATCATGATTTGGGGGTTTCTTGCAGTATGTATATTCATAACAATTAGCCATTCAAATAGCTTTATACTACAGAGGTGAAACAGCATAGATGAATATTATGCAAATGATCAGTATATTTCTGAGAAAAGAAATTCAAGGTCAGAAAACGTACAGTTTCATCATAAAAATGCCTGCGTTTATTTTGTGGATAAGAGCTTTTCAGAGACTAAGCACATTACTTCTCAGTAAAAATGAGGTTATTGATGCAGCATATCCATTAACTCAGATTTACTACAGAAGGCTTGTAAAATGACAAAAGAATTATAGGCATATCTAATGTCTAAGTGTGTTATACTATTTATAACAGTATAAATAAATCATTTTAATGCATTTTATTCAATTTTGTGCTCTTGTTTAACAGCTGTGTACAACTGCCACCAATATTTCTGTTAAAAAAATAAAACTTCCAGGAACATTCATTTGCAAGTCTTTGTGTGGACATGTTTTCACTTCTCTTGGGAAGGTGTTTAGGAGTGGGATAGCTGGGTGATGTGGTAAGTATATGATTAATTTTTAAAGAAACCACTAAACAGTTTTCCAAAGTAATTGTACCAGCAGTATATGAGTTCCAGTGGATTCACATCCCTACCAACATGGCGCATTGTCAGTATATGGTCAGTATATTATGGCTATGAAAGGTTCTCTAAATTTACATTATATATGCTTTACCAAACTTTAAAAACTATGCACTGAACCAATTCTGAGTGAAATGTTTTCAGAGCAATCTTAAAAAGTATCAACTAAACCACGAATCACAAAATGCTTTTACTATTTTATACCCAGAAGTTCTAATTCAATACATACGACAACATTAAGACCTTTACTCCTCGCCACGCTTAGGCCTAAGAGCAAATTTGTCAGCATTCATGCGTTCCCTTTTGGTCTGAAGGTTTCACTGCCTTCAGAAGTCAGTTCTAACCTTCAGGGTGGTGTCCATGTACGGGTCCTCCTCACGAGCTGCCGCTGCACTGCACCGCACCGTGAAACACTGCAGGTTATTGCTGAGGAAGAGGAGAGAGGCTGCTGAGCAAAGTGGAGGCCAATAACCAACATGCCTACAGTGGGGCGGGGAGATGTTCACAGGCAAACAGAGCAATGGCAGGAGGGAGAAGAAGACTCAAGTATTTGTCAGATGTTGCCGAATTAAACTGCTTCTCAACAAGAGAGTGCCTCAGAATCCCTAGGGTGTGTTTTAAAAAAACATATAACTAATTCACTCCTCAACCCTACTTAATCAGAATCTCCAGGGGCTGAATCTAGCACGTATATTTTGAGGAAGCTCCATGTGTAACTACGATGTACACCCCTAGTTAAGAACCATGGATCTGGGTCAATGTCCTCATTTTACAAATAAAATGATACCCCCATTATCTGCCAATTGTATATACGGTTGACTCTGGGGAGTAGGATTTCATGGCGGGCTTTCCTACTTATATATTTCTATAAGGTTGGCATTTTACATGATTTTATTTTGTTCCTCGATTCTTAAAAAAAAAAAATTTTGCAACATGCTTTTTTTTAGGTATGTAAACATACAAATCTTCAAGAAACTTCTCAAAATAACCTTATTGGGACAAGATTTTTCTTTTTTTTTAACTTTTTAAAAAATTTATTTCAAAATATTAAAGGGGTACAAATGTTTAGGTTGCATGGATCTTTTCCGTAATACTTGAGTCCTAGCTATAGGTGTGCCCATCACCCAAATGGCGTTCATAGTACCTGGGACAAGATTTTTGTAAAACATTTATCTATTGAGTAAAATAAAAAAAATATGTACAAATGAGTTCAACAATATAGAATTTTAAACATAGGAGTTGGGGACCTTATTAAGAATCTGAATTTACGTATAACTGCTATTCTAATGTCTAATGGTTCCACGGTCAGGTTAATGATATCAGAGTATCTTTGACGCTAATATTAAGAAAACTCCAAAAATTTTCCGCCTGGAAGCAGCAAAAAACCCACAAATTATAAGTCCTTTCAAATCCTCATAATACTATGTTTTCAGCACTCTATATACCAAATTAGTCGCTGACCTATATACATAAGAGACATGGGGCAATAAATTGAGTAGGTTCACTCATGAAATTCTCAGTGTCCTGTACATGTATACAATCAGAAGGAGAAAACATGGATAGTCTTTTGCATGAATATTTTGGGACAGAAATTAATATTTTTATTTCCTCCTTTTCCTTCTCCCTTTCCTTGGTTTCTGAAATGCTATTATTTCCTAGTTCTTCTGCATCCTTAAAGATCTTTCTCTTTCTCCTCTTGCTTACTAAACATGACCTTCACCAGAGTTTAATTCTCCAATAACTTTTCCCTGTCTACACACTCTTGCAGCCATGCTCACTACTTAGATAATCAGCTCTTTTTTGATGATAACAAAACCTCTAAGCTTTCTTCTCTAACCTAATATACAGTTTTATGTATCCAAAAGCCTAGTTAGCATACCCTCTCAATAGTCCATAAACATCTCAAACTCAAATGTCTAAGCCTAACTTCTTTCTCCCCACATTACACCAGCCTTCATTCTTTCATAAAAGCAGGCTCAAAACCCTGGTGGGGATTTTCATGCCTCTTCCATCCCCGTTATTCCATCAGACACCAAGTTTGTACCTCTCCCACTGAAGACTCTCCTATCCATCCTTCTTTCCTGCTACGAGTACAGCTCCTTAATATCATTGCCTGCACCATTTCAATAGTTTATTTATCTATGTCCAATCCTTCGTTCACAAGAGACACCACTAATTTTCCTAAAGCAATGTTGTGATCACATCACTCTCTGAGTCAAAACCTTAAAAAATTCCTTAGTTTAATTTTCAAAGCTTTGAGCTCTCTCTCAAGCATTATTTTCACCACTTCTCTACTTTTCAGCTTCTTTGTATTTAAAGAACATCACTACACAACACTTTGGAAATTGGGAAGACTAGCTACCTCCACAATGTTCACTTAAGAAACACACTCCCATCAACAGCATTTCTCCTTACACCAGAAACCAGAAGGAAAGGGGAACACGACCACTAAGAGTGGGTATCAGAATATCCAGGTGAGTTCTCCGCAGTTAGAAATATACTCTAGCACCTGCTGGAGATTCTGATACTACCACTCATCTGGGGGAAAAAAAAGATTATTGTCTTGTGCAGTTAATTATTAGATGTTCCTAAAAAACTGGATATAGCCTTTGTTTATGGTCTTCCTCTATCTATAACACCCATCTCTTCCAATCTCCCTCCATCACAATTCTAGCCAGCTTCCAGGACTCACTTCCAACACAACCACCTATCTACAACTTCCCCACATGACTCAGCCAGAAGTAATTTCCCTCCTCCCAGTACCTATAGCACTCTCATGAAGTCTTACGACATTTTTCACAAAACTCCTAGTGTTTGTGGCCCTCATGTCCCTAACCTTTTTTTACATTGGTTTAGAAAGCAGCTGGTATACCTTATTCACGGTTGCTTAGTCAGAGGGCACAAGGCAATGCCTTGAACATAATCTAAGCTCAAAAAACAGGAAACAGAACCAAAAGCATCACTTACTGCAGAGATAAAAGGAAGTAAGATCAAACTCCTGCTTGGGAACCCAGTCTCCATGCCAGCATACCAGGGTAAGGCAACTCAGAAGACATCTGCTACTAATTAGCACATGACTTTGGCCAATCCCAACCTCTATTTCTCTAGATGCACCAATCAGGGAGTAGAATCAAATCATCCTTCTGGCCCCTTCACAGTTCTAAATCATTATGAAATAACTTGATTCATATGGAAAAAATATGTTAGTAGTGAAAAAAGATTTAGGAAATCTAAAAAGAAATCCAAAGAGATGCCCTGTCTGGCCCCAGTGACTTTTCACTAGAATTCCCTATAAAAATCTTCCTTCATGAAGAACCTCACACTTCCTTACAAGGATCCCCATCCAGTCTAAGGAAACAAAACAAAGACAAAACCACAGTCTAAATCTTGGGCATTGCAAAGGCAGGTACAAGACATCAAAAAACAGCTTTGAAAAGACAAATGTAACTCATTATAGTACTCTGTATGAGTTCACACAATTCTCAGTTAAAGATCTAGGCAGCACCTCAAAAATTTACAGAAAAATAAGTGCCTGGAAGGTCAGCAAGTGACACTGTAACAGTACCTTGTAATGACATGCAAGAATTGCGGCGTGAGCACTGCCTGCTGAGACTTCTCTGGATAGTGGTAGACTGACATTAATTCAACAGATTTGACAACCATGTAGAGATAGCCCACATGAGGTAAGGAGAAAAAACAAAAAAGACTCAGCAACTCTTTTTCCCGAGACAAATTTTTTCCATCAGAAGAACCTGCATGCAAAAAATGAAAGAAATAAATACCAGGAAACCAATAAAGGCAAAGAATCAATACTACTTTCTGTTTGAAATTTTTTATAAACAAAAATTTTTAAAAAGTATTCTTCTGATTGACACTTTTCAAGGGCGCCCATTAATATCAAAAGTCCAATTCTGTACTCTCCAGATTTTGCCCAAAGCCAAATGCTCCGTTTTTTTCTCTCTCCTTTTCTTCCCACGTCTGTGCTCTAGCCAAACAGAATTGCTCGCTAATCTCCAAACACACATAGTTTTACACCTTGTACATATTAGTTCCTCTTATTAATATCTTACCAAAATCTCCATCTTGTAAAGACTCTACTCATCTATTACAGCCCAGCTCAAACACACATTTGTCTATTTAGTAAATATTCATCAGGTACCTACTAAGTGCTGCTATTCTAAGTTCTAGGGACACAACAGTGTATAAGACAAGGTAAGTGCTTTCACAGAGGCTTCATTCTAGTGATGGGGATTGGAATGAAGAATGAACAAGTAAACTCCACAGTGTGTGGATAAAGGAGACTTTAAATTGAGAGGTCAGGGAAGTCCTCTGTGGTAAGGTCACATTTCAGCTGTGAGTTGAATGACCTGACTGCACTTGTCACACAAGATCTGAGGAAACACATTTCTCAGCACAGGAAGAGCAAATAACACGTCTTAGGTAAGAGTGCACTCGGCATACCTGAGGAAGAGAGAAAGGTCACTACGGATAGAGAATACTAAGCAGGGTGACAGTTGGCCAAGATGAGCTCAGAGTTAGGGGCACGTAGGCCACGGAATGGATTTGGGATTTTTATTCCTAATGCTGTGGGAAGCTCACTGGATAAAGAGCTGACCCTCTAACATGGCCATGGGCCCTGCCTGGTCTCCAGCCCTATCTCACACCTCCCCTCCCTTGCTCCACTCTCCCCAGTCTGGCCTCTCTCAGTTCCTCAAACATGGTTTTCCCTCGGCAGCAACTTTTGCTGCTTCCTCGGCCTGGAAGGCTCTCTTCCCCTCCCCTGTACCAACCGCTATTCCCGAGTCAGCCCAATTCACTCTTCACATCCTCTTCCTCAAGAAGCCTTCCCTGACCTCCAAACGAGGTTTGAGGTCAGGGTCTTTTCTTATAGGCTGTCACACTGGGGTTCCTTTCCCACAGAGCACTCATTTCAGGGTAAAATTGTGATTCTGTGATTATTTGATTAATATCTGCCTTCCCCCACCAATTAGCTCCATAAGTATAGGCACTTTGCTCATTGTTGGTTCCCCAGTATTCAGCACAATACTCAACATAGTAGGTACTCAATAAATATTCAGTAAGGAAAGAAACAAATGAAGGTAATAAAGACATTTAATTGGAATAATATTTATATCTTTTTCTAGACAACATCTGAAGATGGTAAGCAGGCCAGAACTGAGTGCAGAGCCTATTAGTAATTCTCAATCTTGGCGCCCATTAGACTCCTGGGGAACTTTTGAAAAACACTGATGCCTAGCCCCCATAATTGACCAATTAAGTCAGAATATCCAGCATGTAGAAGCTGAGCATCAATATTTTTAACAGTATCTAGGTAAGCCTGATGTGCAGCAGGGTTGAAAACCACTACTCTAAATGAATTTCCATTCAGTCCATTTTCCCACCTTGTTCACAAGGCCACTGTAAGAAGCTTTGCCAGACACCCAGCTAAAGCACAGATATACCTCAGTCCTAACAGAGCTCTGATTTCCCCTTTCTGGACCTAGAGACCATTTCAAAAAGGGAAATGCATTCTATCACATCCTCTCCATGACTTCGCCTAGCAGACATGACTTCCCTTTCTAGTGCTCACAGGTATTGCTAAGGACCTTGTCCAGGGCCAGAGGAAGACTCAGTGGAAGAACCAAGCCTAACACCCACATTGGTCTCCCCTCCCCATCTAGAGCCTTTGTACCTCGCTGCAGGTCACACTCCTGCACTGTCATACTTACCTGTCTGGTAAATGGGTAGCAGTTGGAGAGAATGTAACCTGATGTCATCAGACAAGACATAAGATGAAATATCAGGAGCAAAACGTCTGTGAGTTGAAAAAGACAGAGGGAGAAATGTAATTTCCATGTACGTTAAGCAGGTTCATATATATTAAGTGCTGGCAAATAAAAAGCTCTCTAATACCTATAGAGCAGGTGCTGAATGTGGAAATACTTCTGTTTTTCATCAGCTAATCCTGCAGATTCCAGTGTAACAGATAATCCAGACTGTTCACTTTTTTTACCAAGAAGTTCCATGGGCTTTTGGCAGAAAACAAAATCATCCGATTCAAGCTGTGAAGTTTCATTACTGATACCTTAAAAAAATAAAATTTAAGAGTTTAACAACTTTAAGTACTACTATCTGCTTAAATGAAAATTGGGTTTCACAATATCCTCCCACCAATTAAGCAGATACATAGTAATTTTAGTTATATAAATACACACACATTTCATAGATTTAGAAGGCACTGTGGTTTTGAAAATCCTCACCGCTTGCTCATTTATTCCCCACAACAACTGATAAAGTACCACAAGATGGGTATTATCATCCCCATTTTACACAAGAGGAAACTGAAATAAAGAGATGGTGTTACTAACTTAAGGGACTAGAAACTGCTTATCTATCTGTGAATGTTCCATCACTTCTGTTGACAAATATACACAGAAATACAATTATAAGGTACAGCATAAGATCTGGACAGCCAGATCACAAATTCAAATCCCATGTAATAGGAATAACTAAATCTACAAATAATGTGGCTTGACACCATATATAATAGAGCCCTTCAGAAATTGCCAGAGAAAAAGGTTTTCTCCATACCAAAAACAAGAAAGCAAGTTAAATTCATCATTTACCTTCTTCTGTCTGTTTCATTGGATTGCTGGTCTTATGTGGATGGTGGTTAACTCTCTCTCCATTTTTAGGGTCTGACTTCAGTTTTAGGATTAAGACTTCTAAGTCTGACATGACACCGACATACCCAACACAAAAAGAAATTTCAACAGGAGTGATGTTATCTATGTGTATAATTAAAGAACGTTCAAAGTCCAATATTGAGAATTCCTCATTGATGATCTGATACTTCAAACTAAATAAGACTAACTTATTCGTGCAGCCAACAAGAAGATCTCCTTTCACAGGGCAACAGGAAATGCACAAGGGGGCCTCAGAAAGCGGCATTTCAATAATAGACATCTGGTCTCTCAAGTTTTCGCTGAAGGGTGTCTCCACATTATGCCCAACCATTCGAATACACACTCGAGAGTTCTCAGTCCTTTTACTTCTCCAGTTCACATAAGCACGCAGAAACACAGCTTTGTTTTTCTCTTCAACTGCTACCAAATAGTCTCCTGAGATGGAAATAAGATTACACTTAGAATATGTAATTAGAAACACAACCACTTACCTTACTGCCATGAAATAGAACTATGAACAAATCCTAACACGAATGGTTGAATTAAAGACTGAATAGAACAAAACCCTAAGTAACAAAATCTTAGTTGCATTTTTAACCGACCTTAGGCATTGAGATTCTGAAATACAATCTCTCTCCATCTCTCCATTTTAGTATCTTAATTATCAATGTAACATAGATAAAGTTCACATTTTTTCCTTATGTTAACTCTAAGTGTTTCCTGTAGCTCCAACAAAGCTCTACTGACAAAGAGTTCAGCAGTATTAGTGTGACCTTAACATTAGGTATAAATTAAGGAACTCTGAGGTTAGCAGAACTTGCATTTTAACCCCTCTCCTTCCCACAAAAGTCACAACTCTGAGAAATAGGATAAAGCCAGAAATATTAAACCAAATATAAATTCAAGTTAATTTTCTCTTAATTGTTGATTGTGTGAACTTTCTTTGGGGGGGGGCAGGAGGGTTGTTGTATAAGCTTTCTTAACTTATAAAAGTAACATATGTTAGTTGTGAGAAGTCAAGATGGTAAAGTGGTAAAGAGAGGCAAAATGGAAAGCATAATGATCTCCCCCCTGCAGTCCCAGCCCTGAGGACCCAATGTTGACAGGCTGCCTGGTGTGGGCCCTTCAACCCCTTTCTCTCATATAAACATAGATTACAGAGTGGTGTTCTAGTTTTTTGCTCTTCGTTTTTCTTTTTTTTAACCAAAATGGAATCAGACTAAATATATTTAACAATCTACTTTTTAAAAATTATCAATAAATCCTTCCCTCCAGGTTGATCTATGAACATCTAATATCCTTTTCAATATCTGTAAAATATCCCACATACACATGTGCCATAATTTATTCAACAGTTCCCCAATTGATACACACTCAAGTATTTCCAGTTTTCCTGCCGCTATGTTTCGCAGTGTAATAAACAGGTCTATACCTATCCAGGTCTATAACTGCTGGGGTGTTTGTTTTAATGGCAAAGATTCCCAAAAGACAGAATGTTGGGCCAAAGGTCAGGCGCATTTTAAAGTGCAATGCGTGTAGCCAGATTACTACCATAATTAGATAACAGCAATCCGTGTTGCCAGTGGCACTGTTTGAACACACCTGTTTCCTCATATCCTCACTAGCAGTGACTCTATCTGATCAGGGAAACATGGACTTCCATGGCTATTAAAATTTACATTTCCCAGAGCACTCACGAAGCTGGCCATCTTTTCCCATGTTTAACAGCCATGAGAGTTTCTCTTCTGCAAGTTGTCCATTTTTTATTTAGGTTGTTGATTTGTTTTCTACTCAAGGAATTACAGCTTTCTAGGTAAAAGGAATATTAACCCTTTGTCGGCCATGCTTAATAAACAGGTTTTGGTTTATTGTTTGATTTTGACATTGCTTATGACATCTTTTACCATACAATTTTTATGTAGTCAGATATGTAATCTTTTCCTTCTTACAAAATCTGTAGTGGGTTGAATCCATGGTTATGGAGCCCTACCATAGACTTATTGATTTTTAAAGTAAGTAAACTTTCCTTTTTATGTAGCAGGATCACAAACTTGGTCAACAATATCAGATTATACAAGAGATTGCATTCCTTTTGACAAAATTGACATCAGAAAACAAATATAATATATGAGACATCAAATATGTTTTAAGACTTCAAAAAAGTTGAGGGAAGATAGGGTTTGGAAGGGAGGATAGGCTAGGGCTGGTTTAGCACACTTGTGCCAAAGGACAGGCAATGAGAGCCATGTGGTCTTATCCTCCTTGCCCCACTGTCCCCACACAACCCCATGAATAGTGTCCAGCACCAAAGCTTCCTACGAGCACTCTGCCACCCAAACACTAGGTCTTTCTCTCTCAACAATGGGGAGTTCTCAGGTCTCCCTCTTCTTCCCTTCACATAAAAAGCCTAAATTTTCCCTTACTGATGATGATACGGGCCCCCATCCTTTAAAATTTCTGCCTACTTTTTTCCTAACACCCCCAAATTTTATAAAAGAATAGTTTTCAGCTAATGAGAGATTTAACAACAACAACAACAAAAAATAAAAACCCTGAAATATTTTCTGCTTGGGTACAAAATCTACAAAACATTTTTTTTCCTTTATAAAACACTTTCTTAAATTTTATTTTAATAGATTTAGGGGGTACAAATGTTTTTTTGTTACATGGATGAATTGCACAGTAGAGAAGTCTAGGCTTGTCTAGGCTTTTAGTGTACCCATCACATTGTACTTGATAATTTTTCATCCTGCACCTTGAGTCTCCAATGTCCATTATGTCACTCTGTATCACCACACATACCCATTGCTTAGTTCCTGCTTACAAGTGAAAGCGTGTGGTGTTTGGTTTTTTGATTACAAAGTGTTTACAGTAAATATAAATGGTTGATTTAAGATTCCATTTTTGACAGGGGGAGACGTGCTATGGAGGAGGTCACTGGGCACTGAGACCAGGAATCCCCATGTTCCAGTTACTGTGAATGGAAGGAAGAGGCCAAAAGGGAAAAGCTGAGAAGTGGAAAACAATTTATCCGATTATCAGCATAGCCAGGAGTCAGGCCTATTTTGTGTTCAATTATGTGTTGATAATAAAGGAGCTGTATCCAGGGGCTGAAGTTCAAACCTTGAACTGAAAGTTACCCTTGACCTATACGAGCCCTGATACTAACGTCATCCATCCCACATGACTCCTGAGCTTTCTTTAAGGCAACCAAGTGGATTATAAAAACTGCTTTGTCCTTCTAGGCCTCATTGAGGTTACCACGTCTCCTGCAGCCAGTGTGGCTCTAGTCCAGTGGTTCTCAATCCTGGCTAAACATTTAACTCATCCCAGTGCTGGCCTCAACCCAGGGAAACACACTATATCTCTGAGGGTGTGAGCCCAAAGCGTGGGGGTTTTTTAAAGCTTCCCAAGTGATTCTTATGCATAGGTGGTGGCCATCTCTGGATCCCAGGAATCATCACTACTGATAGGCAAGGAATCTAGAAGTTTACATAATGGCTGCCACTTCAAATTCTAGAATAAATGTCCATTTGGAAGAATAGGGCAAATCACATAAACATATTGTCTGTATATCTCTCTCGCGCGTGCACATGTGCACACACACACAAGTTGAAATGGGTGAATCTGACACTCAATAAAACTTGAAGGTTCCTATGCCTAAAAGGGGGTGAGGTAGTACCAATATTGTAAAAGGTATGACCATAAAAGATGGATTTCTTAAGAATACCAAAATCAGAATCTTCCTGCTGCAAAGGAATTTACAGAACTAATGAGTAGTTTTCAAACAGGTCTGTGAACCAGTGCAGTCCCCTGCTGATGACGTCATTAGGCAAAATGAAAAACAATGACAACAGAGTAAGTTGCTTAGAAAGCTAAAGGTATCCAATGTTTGGTGCTAAGTATCTTTTTTTTCTTTTATAAATAATGGTGACAGTAATGGTTGGACTTTTTTTTTTTTTACATAGGCATACCTTGGAGATATTGCAGGTTTGGTTCCGGACCACTGCAATAAAGCAAATATCGTGATAAAGAGAGTCACACATTTTTTGGTTTCCCAGAGCATATAAAAGTTATGTATATACTACACTGTAGTCTATCAAGTGTGTGATAGCATAATGTCTAAAAGAACAATGTATATTCCTTAGTTAAAAAAAATACTTCATTGCTAAAAAAATGCTAACAATCATCTGATCCTTCAGTGAGTCGTAATCCTTTTGCCAGTGGAAGGTCTTGCCTTGTTGAAGGATGCTGACTGATAAGGGTGGTGGCTGCTGAAGATTGGGGTGGTTGCGGCAACTTTTTAAAATAAGATCATAATGAAGTTTGCTGCATCAAGTGACTCCTTTCACAAAAGATTTCTAGGTAGCATGCAATACTATTGATAGCATTTTACCCATATGAGAACTTCTTTTAAAATTGAAGTCAATCCTCTCCAACCCTACCACTGCTTTATCAACTAAATTTATAGAATATTCTAAATTCTTTGTTGTATCTCAACAATGTTCAAAGCATCTTTCACCAGGCTTAGAGTCAATCTCAAGAAATCACTTTCTTTGCTCATCCAAAAGATGTGACTCCACATCCATTCGAGTTTTATCAAGAGATTGCAGCAATTCAGTCACATCTTCAGGCTCCAATTCTAATTCTAGTTCTCTTGATATTTCTACCACATCTGCATGACTTCCTCCACTGAAGTCTGGAACCCCTCAAAGTTACCCATAAGGGTTGGAATCAACTTCTTCCAAACTGTTCATTTTGATATTCTGACCTCCTCTCATGAATCACAAATGTTCTTGATGGCATCTAGAATGGTGAATCCTTTCTAGAAGGTCTGCAGTTTAGTGATTCCTCTGATGGATCTGGGCACAATATCTGTGGCAGCTATAGCCTTATGAAATGTATTTCTCATATAGCAAGACTTGAAAGTCAGAATTAGTCCTTGATCCATGGGCTACAGAATGGATGTTGGGTTACCAAGCATTAAAACAATATTCATGAGGCTGCCCCCACCTTGTAGTCTACTGCAGCCTACGTTCCATCCCTGGTCAGGGAACCAGTCCCTCTTGGTTTGATAACTGTGAGACTTTTGATCTTTTGGAGTACCCATTTGATAATTATCCTTTTCCCTTCTATGGACAGCTTTGATTTCCTGTCTTCTTTCATCTGTGGGGGTCACGTGAGGCTTTTCGGACTTTGTGTATAGACAGCCAGCTGAGAAACCAAGACCCTAGAAAATATGGCTGGACAGAAATGTGGCTTGTACCCCATTTGTGGCTAAGCAAAACTTTCTTTTCTTTGGGCTGTCTTTGGAGTAGGTCCAGATCTTGTGAGAACTGCTTTGCACCTCTTCAGAGATGCCTTTGTGTCCTTGTTTAAGTCATAACCTTGATGAAGGCTTATTAGTTTCACGTAGGAGGATAACATTGGTTAAAAAATAATTCAAAATCCAGAAATACTGGCTGTTTATCATGGCTAAAATCTGATAACAAGAGATTTAAAAGGATTTAAAAAAAAAAAAAAGATCTCTATAGTCAAGTTGATTTAGGCTGGTCATGGTGGCTTACGCTTGTAATCCTAGCATTTTGGGAGGCCAAGGAGGGTGGATTGCTTGTGGCCAGGAGATGGCGACGGGGTTGGACAATAGCAAGACCCTGTCTTTACAAAAAAAAATAGAATAATTAGCCGAGTGTGGTGGTGTGCACCTGTAGTTCCAGCTACTGGGGAGGCGGAGGCAGGAGGATCACTTGAGCCCAGGAATTTGAGGTTGCTGTGAGCTAGGCTGACACCACTGCACTCTAGCCAAAGCAACAGAGTGAAGAGACCCTGTCTTCAAAAAAAAAAAAAAAAAAATTCATCTTCTCGTACATCCATTAGAGCTCTTAGGTGACCAAGTACACTGTTATGAGCAGTAATATTTTGAAAGGAATCTTTTTTCTGAGCAGTAAGTCTCAACAAGGGGCTTAAAATATTCAGCAAACCATGCTGTAAAGAGGTGTGCTATTATCTAAGCTTTGTTGTTCCATTTATAGAACACATGCAGAGTAGATTTAGCATAATTTTTAAAAGCCCTAGAATTTTTGGAATAGTAAATGAGCATTGGTTTCAACTTCAAGTCCACCAGCTACATTAGCTCCTAACAAGAGAGTAAGCCTGTCCTTTGAAGCCAGGCATTGACTTCTCCCTAACAAGGAAAGCCCTAGATGGCATCGTCTTCCAATAGAAGGCTGTTTGGGCTCCACTGAAAATCCATTAAGCGTCACCACCTTCATCAACTTTAGCTAGATCTTCTGGATAACTTGTAGTTTCTACTTGTTGTTGCTTTGCCTTGTACTTTAATGTTATGGAGACCACTTCTTTCCTTAATCCTGATGAACCAACCTCCCTTAGCTTTAAACTTTTCTTCTGCATGCTTCCTCCCCTCAGCCTTCACAGAACTGAACAGTCAGGATGTAGCTCTGGATTAGATTTTGGCTTAAGGGAATGTTGTGCCTGGTTTAATCTTCTATCTGGACCACTAAAACTTTTTCCATATCTGCAATAAGGCTGTTTTACTTTCTTATCATTCATGTGTTCACTGGAGTAGTACTTTTAATTTCAAGAAATTTTCCTCTGCACTCGCAACTTGGCTAAGTGTTTGGTGTAAGAGGACTAGCTTTATTCAGCCTGTTTCAGCTTTCAATATGCCTTCCTCACTAAACTTAATCATTTCTAGCTTTTGAGATTTAAAGTGAGAGACCTGCAACTTTTCCTTTCACTTGAACACTAAGAGGCCACTGTAGGGTTATTAACTGGCCTAATTTCAATATTTTTGTCTCAGGGTACGGGGAGGCCCAAGGGGGGGGGGGAGAGAGAGAGAGAGAGAAGGAGGGAGGGAGGCAGAGAGAGATAGAGAGAGAGAGAGAGAGAGATGGGAAACCACTAGTCAGTGGAGCAATCAGAACACACACATTTTAATGATTAAGTTCCTGGTCTTATATACATGTGGTTCATGGCACCCCAAAACAATTACAATACTAACATCAAAGATCATTGATCACAGATCACCATAACAGATATAATAATAATGAAAAACTTTGAAATACTGTGAGAATTACCAAAATGTGACAGAGACATGAAGTGAGCAAATGTGAGAAAAACAGCACTGATAGGCTTGTTCAACACAAGGTTGTCACAAATTGAAGATCTTCAATTTGTGAAATCTTACAAATCTTACAAATCTTCAATTTGTAAAAGCACACGATTTACCTGTGAAGCGCAATAAAGCAAAGCACAACAGAACAAGGTATGCCTACATATATCTTTACCTGACAAAATGACCAGTTAGGTACTATGGATGTAGTTTTTAATTGAGTCACAAAATCCCAATACCTGTAAATCACTGATCTCTTATAATAATTCAATTTATTTAAAAAAAAAAAAACATAAAAAAAAGAAAACAGAAACTGAGACCCAAAGGTTTCTATAAACTTACAATGAATCAGCTGCAGGATAGGGATTGAGGCAGGTCTCCAATCCTCCAAAATCAAGCTCTCCATTTTGTTGTACCACAGCCACCAGCTTTTCCACCATAAATACTGCACTTTACACCCCTCTTATAAAGTATGAGTCAAAATTAAGTGTTTTAGGCAGTTAAAAGAATCCTATGGTGAATTCTTCCATAATTGAAAAAGCATTTATCTTTAAATGTTGGCTTTTTCTAAAATACAGATATACCCACACAGTGCCCAGTTGGTGCTGCTTCACATTTCTGGTGGAATAGAGTAGTGGGTGCTCCTACAGCTGTTTCAGGAGGCGGTGGAGGAAGGTCTGAGACCTGAGTTACATTTACGTACATTTAAAAATGAGCACAAAATCTGAGCTTGCAAAAACCAACCAGAAGTAGATGGAGGTATAGATGTAAACGGACTGGCTATGCTGGGTGTGGTGGCTCACACCTGTAATGCCTAACACTTTGTGAGGCAAAGGCAGAAGAATCGTTTGAGGCCAGGAGTTCGAGACCAGCCTGAGCAACACAGCGAGACTCTGTCTCTACAACAAAGAGAAAAATCAAACCAGCGTGGTCGCAGGAGCCCAGAGTCCTGGCCATTCGCTGGGAAGCTGAGGCAGGATGATCGCTTGAGCACAGGAATTTGAGGTTGCAGTGAGCTATGATAACGCCACTACATTCTAACAAGATCTTGACTTACAAAAAAAAAAAAAAGCCATGAATTGTTAAAGCTGCGAGTAGTTTGGGGTTCAGGATACAGTACTATTGGCCCTACTCCTATTTTTACATGTGTTTGATGTTTTCTACACTAAAAGAGTTATGTCTGGGGTTTCTCTTTAAGTGTCTGGGATGAGTGGAACCCAGCCACAGGCCTTTCTGGCAAGCACCAAGATGAAAAGCGGCAGCCGGCATCCCGCCCCACCAGAAGCAGGCTCACACCTTTAGCTGCCCGGTACAACCGCACACAGCTCAGTGCACCTTTAAGTCATCAGCGACCAGACCCAGCGAGACCATTCCAGACCATTCGGCAAGTTCCAGGAAGCACAAAGTCCCTTCCCCACCTAGAGCTGCAGCCAGCTCACTCGGTCCGCTAGGGAGGAGGCCCCAAGCCACGACCAAGTGCCCCTTGGCCCTCCCGCCTACTCACCCGCCTCGCTGTAGGCCAGGCGCAGCACCCGGCCCAGCGTGGAGAAGGCGCACCTCGGCTGGCACAGCTCCTGGCCCGCCACGGCGAACGCCTCCACCTTGCAGCCCGCCGCCACGAACAGCGCGTCGCGGCCCCCGCCGCAGAACCGCTCGGGCTCCAGCTTGCAGGGCACCACCTGCTGCGACCCAAACGGGTGCAGGTTGTACAGCTGCACCATCCCGGGGGCGGCTGCGGGCCAGCCCAGCCGAGCCTGCCAGCCCGTGCCGCAAGGCATCCGGGGGTCCCAGCGCCTTTTGCGGAGGACTTCCGCGAGCGAGCGGGCGGCTCCCGGTCACGTGAACGCCAGCCTGCCCCGCTTGCGGCTCCACTTCTTAAAGAGGCCGCCGCGGGGCGTGGTGGGCGGTGGGGGAGTGTTCGCACCGCCCGGCCCCGCCCGCGCTCTCGCCTCGCTGGGCCCTGGGTCTCCGCGCCCAGCCCGCACCCCGGAGCTCGCCGGGGCTCCGCGCTCAGCGCGCGGCCGGTGCACCGACCACTGCGTCCTTCCTTCTGTCTTTTCAGGTTACTTACTGATTCGGGCCGGGCGGGATGTCTTGGTCCTGAGAACGTTTTAACATTTGATCATCTGCTATCCTGTGCTATTTCGTACTTGTTTTGGGGGCATTACTCATGTCTTCCCAGTACCCTGTGAGCTTCTGGAGAATGGGGCTGCAGAAATTGAAATGCGGTGCACACGGCTCAACTGGGGGCTAAAGACGCCGAAGAGTTGCTCAGAAATACTGCAAATGATAGAATGGGTTAGTTGGAAAGAGCAACGTCTTGAACATGCTTGACAAAAAGATATTTGTTGAATTAAAGAACCAGTGGACATCATCTAGTAGGCGTTTGACAGAAGATTAGTTTGAGCTCCCGAGGTTGGAAGGACTAGGAGGGAAATCTCCTTGCTCTCAGTCCAGTGCTCTTCAAACTAATCTGTAACCTACATCCTACATGGGATCTACTTCTGACAATGTGGAGCTCATGGTCACATATACCCCACCTTAAAAAAAAAAAAAAGCAGATTTAGACAAAGTGGGTATTGTAGCTACTCTTTTCAGTTCATCAAGAAAATATGTGTGTAAGTATGGATTGAGGGATGCAGTTTTGTTTCAGCACACAAGGTCATAACTGAAAAGGGAAAAATTTCCTTCAGTCAATTTTCCAGTTCAATTACCCTCCTGAGCCCTTTATTTCAAGAATTTAGAAATTAGGTGCAATTGGATTGAAGTTAAACTTGCCTCCATTTCCTATGCCCTTCAGGTGAATAAAGTACCTCCAAAGAACAGCCTTCCTTTCCCCAGCCAATAGAGACTCCAGGAGACAACAGGTTCACCAGACTCACCCAGGCAGAGAAGTGGACAAGGAGACAGCTCAGGTCAGGAACTAGAGCTGCAAAGATGGTAGAAGGCTTCTATAGAAGACAACCAGACTAACAGTCCATAACTCATTTGTTCTAGATTCAGCTCTCATGAACACTCCTCTTCCTTGCCACAAATATTTGCCATATTGTCCTTTTTTAAATTAATTTTCTCCTTCAAGACAGACTTGGATATTAAATTTAATGTAATCACACTAGAATAAAAATGTCTAGTTAAAAGAAAGAAATGAGATTTTCTCAAAGCCTGGAACCCCAGTTTTTTCTAGAGCCAGCCTCTTCTCCCTTGCAACAGTTCCTAAAACTGGCTCATGTAATATTCTTTTCAAAGATGCATGCTTCTCAAGGGAAGGTGGAGGATGTGTTTGGTTTCTTCGTTTGTCAGGAACTGTGAACAGGAGCTGCTCACTTGTGTCCATGTTACAAATGCAGGGGCAGCAGTGGCGTACCATCCTTTGCTTATGGGAGGCTGTATTTGTTTGCAAGGGCTGTCATAAGTAAATACCACAGACTGGCAGTACGACATTTATTTTCACAGTTCTGGAGGCTGTACGTCCAAGATCAAGGTGTCAGCATGTCTAGTTTGTCCTGAGGGCCCTCTTTTTGGCTTGCAGATAGTGACCTTCTCAGTGTGTTCTCACATGGTCTTTCCTCTGTGTCCCTGCATCCCTGGTGTCTCCTCTTATAAAGACACCAACCATATTAAATTAGGGCCCACCCTTATAGACTCATTTAACCTTTTTTTTTTCTTTCTGCCATCAACATTTCCAGATCATTTATCTTTAATTGCCTCCATACACAGTCACATTCTGAGGTACTGGGTGTTAGGGCTTCAACATGTGAATTTGGGGGGTGGGGCACAACTTAGCCAATAACAGAGGCTTAGGCGTAGCACTCTGGTTGGAAAGGGCAATCTTGAGGACTGCTTTAAACTGTATTTGCTGGGGATGCTTGGAGGATTACACAGGTAAAAAGCTCCCCTCAGTTTCTTCTTAGTACCACCACTGCTGGAGATGACTATAAAGGTGGTTCTCCAAAAATATGGACAGGAAGCTCTACTCAGCCAGCCTAGATAATAAGAGTTCTAGATCCCTGCAGCATTGATTTTCATTCCTATCTGTGAGGCACCTCAGGATACCTACATGGATCTTAGAGAGTGTATTGAGAAAGTCACCTACAAAATGTCATTTATTTCTAGTTTTTCATTACTATGCATCCTCAAAGCATTTTCTGGGAAAGTCACAGAAACGAAACAAGGATAAAGTATAAGAATTCCCAAAAGGCAGCTGACTGCTATCTGAGTAGATGGCTCCATTTTCTTTGCCAAAGGGGGGAAAAAAAAGAGCCCCTGAAAGATTTTTCAAAATTAGGGTGGTGGGATGCATGTGTCTTTCTCAGAGAAATAGGTGAAGTGGTTCCTTTGGCTCAGAGCACCAACAGGGTTGTCAGAGAGGCCCAAGGCACTTGAGGAAATCAAATCCCAGCATTGAGGTGTCCAGCCCCCAGCCCTCAAGACAGTTAGTGAGGTGTAAGGCAAACTACAGCTCCAAAAGACTCTTTTTATCTCTTCCTTTTCCCTAGCCACCCCTTCTCTCCTCCCTGTTTCCCAATTTTCTGTGCCAAAGTGGCACAGGCAGGCCACTCCTGTAGTTTTACAGCTTGCTGCATTTAGAGGGTATCTCACATTTGCCTTTGACTTAAGATCCCCCCCATTGCCAAAACCAATGCTCTCATCTTGGCCTGTCAGCAGCATTGTACCTCTCTCTCTTCTTAAATCACTCTCTTCATTTGCTTCTGGTATTCCACCCTCCAGATTTTCCTTCTTTGGTTGCTTTTGCTACATCCTACCTCTCCTTTTTCTGAACTCTAAAATTAGATGTCAAAGAGATGTAAAGGTCATTGGAAATCAAGAAGGGGATGGGGGGAGGAGAGAAGGGATAAAAACTTACCTATCAGGTACAATGAACACTATTCACTATTTGGGTGATGAGCATGCTAAAAGCTCTGACATAAGCATTATAAAAGGTATCCATGTAACAAAAACATTCATATCTGCTTAATATTATAAAATAAACATAATTAATCAATTAATTAAATAAATAAAACTAAATGTCATTGGACATGTTCTCTTCATCTATATTTGCTCTTTCAGTGAAATCAACCAATCCCATAGCTTTAAAAATTATCTAAATGCTAAGTACCCCTAGATTTAATCTCCAGGCTCTCAACTTCTCCCTTGAGCTCTGACGTGGAATATCCAACTGCCGATTTAACATCTCCACTGCCTAACAGTCATTTTCAGACTTCAGATGTCCAAAAGTAAACTTCTGATTCCTTCACCCCTAACTTCTACCTCTTATCTTTCCTAACTAGGTAACTAGCACCAGTCACTTAGGCCAAGAGCCCAGGAATATCACTGACCCATCTTTTTCTCTCGCACCCCACATCCAATCCATCAGCAAGTACTGTCAACTCTACCTCTAGAATATATCCAGAATCTGACCATTTTCCACCCTGTCACTATTACTAGTCAGTCCAAATTACCGTCATTTCTTGCCTGGGCAAAAGCAGCCTAACTAGCTTCCCTGCTGCACCCTGTCCCTCTATAGTCTATTCTCCTTAGACCAGCCAGAGACCTTTTTTAAAAGCACAGAATTTCCTCTTGTCTCCCCTTCTTTTCTCTTTCCAGCACCCAATAATTTTTCTTAAAACAATTAGCTGGAGCAGAGTAAACCAAGGCCAACATGGTGGAGGGAAGAGGAAACTGTGGAAAGCAGAAAAGTGAGAACCTAAGTGGGATGGAAGGGGCTTCCACAATGGGGTGGTACAGCCTAGTGTGGGGAGTCAGAGCCCAAGAAGGGTGAAGAGGGTAACCCCGTGGAGGGGCAGCTAGGCATGGTGTGTTAGAGCCCGATTACAATGAGGAGAGTACTCATGCTGGATGAAGAGGCGGTCCACACATGGAGACCGGTGTGAGGTGTCAGAGCCTGAGCAACGTGAAGAGAGTGTCCATGCAGGGGGAAGGGGTGGCCCAGCATGGGATGTCAGAGCCAGAGAAGGTGAGGAGGGTGCTCATGTGAGAGGTGCTCATGCCAGCCTAGCATGGAGGCTATCTCTATTCAGTAAATACAGTATATCAAGAAGAGTAGGGGGATGAGTTTCTCACTGCTGTCAAAGGACAGTACAGTATAAACACAAATAGGAGAAAACCAGAATTAATCAGTAATGGGAAAAATTGAAAGTATGTGTCGTGATAGGAAGCAATAAGAAGAATACAGCATCATTTCTGTGATAGTCCTAACAAAATTGCATAAACTGAATTCAATCATGAGGAAAACATCAGACTAATGCAAATTGAGGAGGATACTGACCACTATGAGATTAAATTACAAATTAATAACAGAAAGATCTCAGGAAATCTCTAAATATGTGGGAGCTAAGTGGCATACTTCTAAATAACCCACAGGTTAAAAAAAATCAAATGTGAAATTAGAAAATATTTTGAAATACATGAAAATGAAAACAAAACACATCAAATACTGCTAAAGCAGTATATAGGGGGAAATATATAGCACTAAATACCTATATTAGAAAAGATGAACAACATCAAATTAATGGCTTCAGCTTCTACCTTAAGAAACTAGAAAAAAGAAGACTAAATTAAATGTAAGCAAAAGAAAGGAAATACATTTGGAGCAGAACTCAGTGAAGTCAAATACAGAAAAACAATGGCAAAAATCAATAAAACCAAAAGCTGTTTTTTTGAAAAGATCCATAAAATTGATACACCTCTAGCCAGACTAATCAGGAAAAAAAGAGTAAAAATACAAATTACCAGCATCAGGAATGAGAAAGGTAACATCAGTAAAGATTCTTCAGATATTAAAACAATAATCCGGGAATCTTATAAATAATTTTATGTCAATAAAATAGGAAAAATTAGATGAGCTGGACATAAACTCTTTTTTTTTGCAATGTAATAATCTTTTTATTATTTTTTAAATTTTTTTTATTTCAGGCTATTACAGGAGTACAAATGTTTAGGTTACATATATTGCCTGTGTCCCTCCAGCCCCAGTCAGAGCTACAAGCATGTCCATCCCCCAGATGGTACGGTGCGTGCAGCACCCATTAGTTGTGATTATACCCATGCCCCCTCCCCCCTCACCTGCCTGACACCTGATGAATGCTACTATATGTGCACATAAATGTTGATCAATTAATACCAATTTGATGGTGAGCACATGTGGTGCTTGTTTTTTCATTCCTGAGATATTTCACTTAGGAGAATGGGCTCCAGCTCTATCCAGGATAATATAAGAGGTTCTAGATCACCTTTGTTTTTTGTGTCTGAGTAGAACTCCATGGTATACATATACCACATTTTATTAATCCGCTCATGTATTGATGGGCATTTGGGTTGTTTCCATATCTTTGCAATTGTGAATTGTGCTGCTATAAACTCTTGAAAGATGCAAACTACCGAAGTTCACTCAAGAAAAAATAATCTGAATAGCCATATACCTGTTAAATATTTTGCATTTGTAGTTAAGAATCTCTTGAAAACTCCAGAGCCAGATGACTTCATTTATAAATTCATCATACATTTAAGTAAGGAAAAAGTATTAATTTTACAGAAACTTTTTCAGAAAATTTAAAAAGGGAATACGTCCCAGCTTATTCTATTAATATGAGGCCCACATTACTCTGATGACTAAACCAGACAAAGTCATCATCACAAGGAAAGAAAACTAAAAACCAATATACCTAATGAGCATAGATGCAAAAATTCTAAACAGATTTTATCAAATTGAATCCAACAATATATAAAAAGGATAATATATTGGTAAGGAGGAGTTTACACCAGAAATGCAAGGTTAACTTCACATTTGAAAATCAATGAATGTAATTTACTGTATTAGTAAAACATACATAGACAAATGATTTTCGAGAAAGGGACAAAGGCAATTCGTACTAGACAGTCTTTTCAAAAAACACTGCATGAAACAATTGAAAATCAATATTCAAAAGACAAACTTTGATTCTAACTTCATACCATGTGTAAAAATTAACTCAAAGTAGGTAAAAAATAAAACTTCTAGAAGAAAATATAGGAGAAAATATTTGTGACTTTGAATAAGCCAAAGATTTCTCAGATACTGGTAGAGTTTGGATATTTGTTCCCTCCAAATCTCATGCTGAAACTTAATCTCTAATGTTGGAGGCAGAACCTAGTGGGAGGAGTTTGGGTCCAGGGGGCAGATCCTTCATGAATGGCTCCAGGTAATGAGTGAGTTGTCACACTGTTAGCTCCCATGAGAACTGCTTGTTAAACAGAGCCTGGCACCTCTCTCTTCTCTTTCTCTTGCTTCCTTCCTCCCACCATGTGATGTCTGCTCCTCTTCACCTTCTGCCATGAGTGGAACCTTCACGAGGTCCTCAACAGAAACAGATGCTGTGCCGTGCTTCTTGTACAGCCTGCAGAACCATGAGACAAATAAACTTATTTTCTTTATAAATTACCCAGCATCAGATATTCCTTTACAGCAATACAAATGGACTAAGATACAACACCAAAAATACAATGCACAGAGAAGAAAAAAATCAATATATATTGGATTTCATCAAAATTGAAAACTGTTCTTTGAAAGACACTGTTAAGAAAATGAAAAGACAAGCTACATGCCAGAAGAAAAGTCTTACTCTATTGCCCGAGTGGGAGTGTAGTGGCATCATGATAGCTCACTGTGCCTCAAACTCCTGGGCTCAAGCAATCCTTCTGCCTCAGCCTGCTGAGTAGCCAGGACTACAGGTGTGTGCCACCATAACGGGCTAATGTCTTCTATTTTTAGTGCAGATGGGTCTTGCTCTTGCTCAGGCTGGTCTCAAACTCCTGACCTCAAGCCATTCTCCCACCTAGGCCTCCCAAAGTGCTAGGATTACAGGTGTGAGCCACCATACCCAGCCCATTATCTTTTTTTTTTTTTTTTTTTTGAGACAGAGTCTCACTCTGTTGCCCAGGCTGTAGAGTGCCGTGGCATCAGCCTAGCTCACAGCAACCTCAAACTCCTGGGCTCAAGCGATCCTTCTGCCTCAGCCTCCCGAGTAGCTGGGA
>CAUYRT010089176.1:0-67107 GCA_963574885.1 Lepilemur ruficaudatus | reverse complement strand
ATATATGTAACCTAAACATCTGTACCCCTGTAATATGCTGAAATTTAAAAAAAACTATATAAATGGAATGAAACATTCCATTTTGAAATTAACAATTTTTTTTATCATAATTCCCTGGAGATCATACAGGTTGTTTCATGTATCAGTAGTTCATTCCTTTTTGTTACCAAGTAGTATTCCATGGTATACAAATATCACAGTTTGTGTAACCATTCACCCACTGAAAAACATCTGGACTCTTTCAAGTTTTGGGCTATTATTAATAAAGCTGCTACGGATTTTTTTGTAATTTTTGTGTGCATATATGCTTTCATTTCTTTGGGATAAATGCCTAAGAATGCAAGTACTGGGCCATATGTAAATTGCCAAACTGTTTTCCAAGGTTCCTGTACCATTTTGCATTTGCATCAGCAATGTATGAGTGATCCAGTTTCACTTCATCCTCACCAAAATTTGATGCTATTGCTATTTTTTATTTTAGCCATTTTGATAAGTATGTAGTGAATATGTAGACTTTGTGACTGTCTTATTTCACCTAGCACATTTTCAAAGTTCAGCTATGTGGTAGCCTGCATCACTAATTCATCTCTTTATCACCAAATAATGTTCTATTGTATGGATATACCGCATTTTGTTTATTCATTCATGAATTAATGGAAAAATATGTTTGATAGTAAGAAAAATGCTTCCTGAATTTCTTCATTTTCAAATCCTATTTATAAGGGTGGCCTCTATTTTTAAAAGTACCAGGCACTGTATTAGATGTTTGAGGTGTATTCTCTGACAGAAGTTTCATAGCAGCTCTACGATCCAAGACATGATGGGCAAATTGGAAACTCACATATTAAATAAAGCTTTGGGAAAATAATTTATTAGGAATATTTTTTAACTTGGCTAAGTCAATTTTGAAAATAAAATTTTAATACCTGCAATTCACTATAGACCCGAAGGAAGAAGGCTTCCTTGTCTTCTATTTCGTTAATTCACACATTTTGGCCTATGTGGGCTAATGGAGAAATTCCGGTTTGCCAGACCTGACTTACTATCTGAGTCATCTTACAGTAAAGAAATTAAGATTCATTTGTTCACTGCACAAATATTTATTGAGAGCCTAATGTGCATTAGGTTTACAGTAGGTGCTGTGATTTAGAGAGCCTAATTAATTTAGCTAAGGTACCAAATTTAGCAAAAGCAATGATTAAATACTACATATTGCATATTGAGAGTAAAATTTTATCTGTGATACTTATTTTCTCTGGATCCTAATTAAAGCAATCCAGGGAAATATTTTAAACCTAAGTTATTTCATTAGTGGTCTTTAATTTTTTTCCCACATAAGTGAACCACTAAGCATTATTTTGAAAACACAATTCATATTTAGCTTGTGAAATGCATCATATTATTTGACTTTACTGACAAAGAATCCAATAGCTGAGTTACCTAAGATATTAGCTTCCCATTGTAAGTTTTGTGCAACCTCATTATGTATAGCTGGAATGCAGATATTGAGCACAATATATCATTAAGTCCCTAATAAACTTCAGTCACTCCTTTACCACTCTCCCCCATCCCCCACTGTCAATGACTGATTTATCTGGAGCAGCACTATGCATAAGTTGTCTTTGAAAAGGAGGGACATGGCATTATCATTCACTGCATGAATGAATTATAGCCAGCTCCAACAAGGACGAGAACAGATGATTACAATCAATAATCAATCAAAGAACCAGTGACAGCAATCATACATCACTTTCCACCGTGGAATCTTCACTCAAAGCTTAATATGGCAAAATCCAATTTCTGGGTATATTGTTGATCTGCCTTTGTCCTGAATCTGCTCCTGGTTTGGAATAAGCCTGGAATGTGGTGCACTCCTACTAGGACCTTGACTCTTTTGGAAGGTTAGCAACAGTAGTGCTAACCTGAATGTGAGAGAAGAAAAGAACAAGTGTTCTAGATTTTACCTGAGTCGTTATTACTCAATTGTACCCCATTTTGTGTTATAGCAAAGGTATATCATTGCAGCACATCTCTCATTAAGCTTATGCATTTTGTGAAACTTGTTGGCAGACATTTTATAACTACAAGTTGAATTGTGTCCAGTAAAATATACTGTCCAATAAAAGGTACGGTCACCATAAAACCTGAATTAATTTAACAAAATTGTCTGGGAGGTTTATTGGAAAGTGAAATGCTTTTACAAAACACTAAAACAATTCTTCAAGTGAAACAATATAAAAAAATACAAAAGCCATTCCATTTCAAATAAAAAGAATGTATTCCGGGAAAATTGGTGCGCAGGGATTTTCGAAACTCAGTCATTCAACACCCATTTGCTTAGCATCTATTATGCACTGTATCCCTGCCCTTAAGGAACAAAATATCTGGTATAAGAAAAAAGCAAATGTCTTATCACACAGTACAGAGTGCTCAGTGCTGTAAGAGAGTATGTTCAAAGTGCTTTGGGAGTGTAGAGGAGCAAATATAACAGCCTAGGGCAGTTGAAGTCTTCTATGAGAAAGTAGCTTTTAAATTGGGAATGGAAGAAAAGTGAGGAAAGTTCAGTCCCACATGCAAAAGCAGACAGACACTGAGATAGGGTAGGAGGACAAAAGAACATAGCATCTTCAAGCAACAATGTAGTCTGTGTGGTCGGAAAGCAGAGAAAAGAGCAGGAGGTATTGGTGGGAGGAAGAATGGTATGTGGGAGAGAGGAGAAAATGGAGCCCTAAAGGTACATTGGAGCCAGATTTTTAAAGGACCTCATATGCCAACCTCCCCTAGAGGGAAAGTAAATAGATGAACTTGGCACTTCAAGAAGCACTTGAATCTGACCAAAAACATGGAGAAAGGACAAAAATGGGAAGGTGGGGATAGAGGGACTAAGTAGTAGGCTCTTACTCTTAATTTAGGTATTTCACTCAGTAACACTTTTTAACTTCCTCCAAGAAAGGACTTTCTAGAGATATGACTGTCACCAGAGATGTCTTCCCTCACAGATCCAAAGGGAAATTTACCAAATTGGGAGCAAGACACTGTTTTATCAGTATAAGGATTTCCAGTAAATTTCAGGGTATCAATCATCTTCAAACCTCAATATTTTGGGAAAGAGGCAGCCTCCATTACAGATCACTGAAGAGGGCTTCCAATCTTTAAAAAATACAAGGCAAAAAGTTGCTGTGTTTGATTTAATCACACATCTAAATCATCTTCGAAAATGTGTTTGGCAAGACTCCAAATTCCATCCATGGTGGGACATATCCCCCTTTCTTTCAAGCTAGAATGACTTTTAATACTGATTTTGCTTCTGTCTGAAGGATCATTTCAATGTCTTATGAAAGAAGCTTAATTCCCAAGAAGACTCCTATACATTTTTGCAGAGAAGTTTGGAGTGTTTGAAATGATCTCCTTTAAAGTTCTGTGTTGTCTATAATCAGGCCCTCTCTGAGAACTAAGTTTGGTTATTATTTTCTTCATGTAAGATTTAGACTCAGCACAGTGCATTTCTGATTTCAATCACCCTTAAGGGGATAGAAGATGTCAATAAGAGGGTACACAGAGCCAATGCTGTTAAAATGTGGGGTTATTGGATGTGATTATTTTTATACTGGAGAGTTTAATCATGGACTCTGATTTTTCTTCATCTGAGTTTCTTCCTTATCTCATCATGAGAAAACCATCTCCAGCTAGAGGACAAACACAAACTGGAAACAATAAGTTGCTGTACTTTTGCTTCAGGAAATAAATAAATAAATGCAGTAATAAGTAAATAAATGGATAAAGTAATATTTTTTTAAAAACCTCCTTTATGATATATTTAGACTTGGGCTGCAAAACATAAACAAGAAACTGCTGGGTAACATTTTGAAATTATTAGCTTTCATGCGTTCTAAAATTAGGCTGTTATGGGTGGTTTTTTAGAAATTAGCTTTTGCAAAATGATGTTTTCCATTCAATGTTGGAATGTAAACACAGCGCCTATTGAGGCTGCTGCCTGGAGGCAAACACATAGTTAGCTGAAATATTCTTCCTGGATATAAATATCTCCCGAGACTTCTAACTTGGAGATAAAATTACAGTCTAGGGGAGGCAGCTACCGTCCACAGCATGTACACATTTTTGGACTTCCTAAAGCCTTCTTACTGCACCAAATATCACAAGCCTAAGAAAGAAAAAGAAAAAGAAAAAGAAAGAAAGGGAACAAAGATATAGAATCTTAGAGAAAACAGCATATAGCTTTTCACTGCCTATCAATGCAAAGTGTTTATTTCACCCTTGAGAGATTGTCATTATGCCTCATTCTAGTTGTCTAAAGCCAGTCAATTGTCTCCCCATATTTTATGTCCCCCCATGTCTTAAAGTCCTGCTTTACTTCTCTGATCAAGTACAGCTCTTATCCATGATTGCTATCTTCTGCCTTCTGTCTTCTGCCTATACCTGTAGGATTCTCCTTTCTTGCCAACAGTCCAGATCTTACACTTTTCTTTAGGCTCTAGCTGTAACTACCAAACTGAACTTCCTATCCTGGATTCCACATGTTCATGACTCATCCCTGGGAGAATCTTCCTAAAACAGACCTAAATATTTCGTTTCATGCCAATGCCGTGCTGTTTTGGTTACTATAACCTTGTACTATAATTTAAAGTCAGGTAATGTGATACCTCCAGTTTCATTCTTTTTGTTTAGGATTGCTTTTCTTATAAATGTAGTTTTCCTTTTAACAGTGGTTATGAACTCCTTTATAGCAGAGGTTACCTGTTCTGCTTTTTTATTTTCCCATTGAGCCTTACAAAGTATCAGACACAAAGTAAGTAGGTTTTTTCATGAAGTGTATTAAATGAATGGATGAATGAATGGATGATGTCTGATGGGTGGCATGGCCTCAGCACTGAGGTTGGCAGCTGGTCTGAAGCTGATAGATATATGAGTAAAAAATTAAAGTTAGCTTCTTGTTCTTTCCAGAATGAAAGCAGTCTAATACTGGCAATTATATGTTAATCAGCAATTTGGGTTTGGATATTAGAATGTAACGTGATTATTGGGATTTCTTCCAGCCTGGTCTCTAATTCAATATATGTCATTCCAGAAAGGAGAAAAGGTATAAACAAATCTGTGTAGATAAGAAGCAACATGGCCATATGAAAAATTTAGAAAGAAGGCCATCTTGATTGGGAATAATAGGTTTGGGTTGAGAGGCAGGGAAAGGTAAGGTTCTCTGCAAGGTAGACCTGCCTTTATGTGGGGAGCTTTGAATGCTAGCCCTGAATGGGTAGGCTTGATGTGACATGGACTATGATTCATCTTTCCAGGCCTCTAATCTTTAAATGTGTGTAATTAGAGGTAAATTTCTCACTTACATTATCCTTTAGAAATTATCTGGGAAATCTTAGAGTCATTTTCCTTCACATACAATATAATAACAATTTTGTAAATAAGAAAGCAACCGGGATTGAAGTTGTGTGTATGTCTGTGTGTGTGTGTGTATGTGTTTTAGATTTAAAGAGAGAAAGAGAGGGAAAGAGAACCCCTGTATGATCCAGGGTAGGTAGGGGCTAAGCAGACATTTGAAGAGAGAGCCTGTGAGTATCTGGGAAAGAGAGTCACAATGCTTCTGATTAGGGGAGTGGAGTGAACAGGAAGAGAAAAATAAAGATGGGGAAAAGTAGGACAAATAGTCCTGAAGTTTGGAGAACTCTTTGAATACTTGTAGACTGTAGATACTACAAAAGATTGTAGATGTGCATTTACTTTTTAGAGGAGAGAGTTTGGATCTCAGTATTTTCTGGGCTCATATCAGGCTTACCTCAAGCACAGATCAGGGGACACTGAGGATGGTGGGGGAGGTAGGAGAGGCTGGTAGACAAGGTACTGCCACCTTCTTGATAGGAATCAATATCACACATTCTCCAACTCTCAGTTTCCTTAGACACAAAATGAGCTTTTCAATTAGTTGTCTTAGGACCTTGCCAGCCCCATAAATTCTACAAATTGAATTGATTTATTAGATTAAACATGTTATTCTGATTTTACGCTTTGTTTTAGATGGGTTAGTCTCATTTCCACAAAGAAATTGTCATGGGCTTCAAAAAGCACTGTTTGAATTCAGAAAGCACTGTTTGAATTGAATTTGCTTCTATGCTAATGTCTCCCCTGTTTTTAGATAGAACACAATTGTTATTCACGAGGTGGATGGGGATGGGAAATGGGGCTCCTACTTTTTCTCCTGTCAAAAAGGTAAAAAGAATGGCAGGCAAACTGAATTTGAATTTCAGAGCTTCCAAAAAACGTGTAGCTTAGTGTTCTTAAAGTAGAACTCAGGAATCATCTGTGGAAGATTGGAATGTTTATGTGGCCTTCCTGCCGTTGACTTCAAAATCTACACAGTCTCATTAAACCTCTTTTTAATAATCCTGTATATATACCTGTCATCTATTGTCAACTGTTATTTCACCCAAAACATTATTTATTATATTACATTTTCAGCCTATCACCTCTTCTCTCTTTGTCAAAGTATGATTTTGTGTGTGTGTGTGTGTGTGTGTGTATAAATGTATGGACAAGAGCCAACTCAAACCCTCATGTTCTGTATATCTAAAAATGTTTCCTGACCACTGTAACTTATTTATTCACATGGGAACTGCTCCGTAATTTATTATTTGCCATTTGGTTGGATTTTCATTAAAACTATACTATCACTTATTTGAAGGAAATTAAATTGTATCATATTTCTGTAATCAATTAGGATGCCTCTGTGGAGATTTTAGTCAGATTTTTTGTTGTTGTTGCTATAAGGGAAACTTTGGTGCTTCAATATTTTTTCTTTTTTTACATTGATTATCTGTCATGAGCATGACACCAACTTGAGTTTTCATGTTCCCGAAAAAAATTATCTTTTCTTTCATACTTGGGTCTTATAAGCTGCTGGCTGGCCTGTCTTATGGCTAAGACTTTCAATGAGGAAGTGATGTCCATTTTCCCAGGAAAAGATATTTGCTAAGGGGTGAAGTTTATGGAGAACATTATTGACTAGAGGTCCTAGAGAGTCAGCAAAATATTTGGAGCTGATGGTGTTTTCTCCTGGAAAGTAACTGGGCAGCAGAAAATTGGAAGCAGTAACCTGCTCTTGATTAGTGCTTTATTGTCCTGAAAGTCTTTCCAAAGGGGTAGTCTCATTTGGTCCTCATAGCCATCCAGTGATCCAAGCAGAGCAGGTGACATTGCCTCTTCTCTGCAGATGACAGAAAAGCAGCTCAGTGTCTTCCTGAGACTTAGCCGGATAATGCCGTACACAAATGGCAAAGCCAAGAGGGGGAGCTAGAGCTTAATATACCTGTGCAGCATTCCTCTGGCCACTCTTGGCCATCTCACTCATAATTTATCCTTGTTCAGGGACCACATGGTCTTCTCCTTCTGCTCTATTGGGCAAGAGCAAGTGAGCCGAGAGGTGTGCAAACAATTTTAATTATCTCCTCTCATTACCATCAACAATGCTGATGATTCTCTTTAGTGCCAAAATAACAATAATAATAATAATAAACTTAAGGTAGATTAAAATATTTAACCTTAATTTTCTATGATGGATGAAGATAGCTTTCATAATCCTGAGGATAGAAAAACCTGAATTCTACTCCCAGGTCCTCCATGCTCTAACTCCATTACCTTTGCAAAGTCATTTTATTCTTGTGAAGGGCTTAATCTCAGAACTGGAGAATAAGAGCATGAACAGATAAGCCCAAGGATCTTTTCTAACCTCAGTATTTTATATGGTTTGGGCCTGAGTTTTGCCTGGTTTGTGGGACAGAAGGGAGAACACTCCTGTCCTTCATTCTTGCTAAGTAGCCAGGACTTGGCCTTTCACCCCCTGATATTCTTGTTAAATGGCGTCAGTGGCTCTCATGTGACCAGCTTCCTCTCCACACTTTTATAAATGAGCCTATGGCTTTAGTCCTATATCAGATCTTTGGGGTAGCTTTGAATATGATATCTGGACATAAAGAGAGTAGTTTAAAAGTCTCACTGAGTGTGTTGCTTCTTACAAAGGTACACACACACACACACATATCGTTATAGAACTGTACCTTTACATTTATTGTAATATTACTTAAAGTAAGTATATACCAAGACCTATCTTGCTACTTGTTCAAGTAGCTCCTGAAGTAAAAATGAAACAAAACGTAAACTTTTTGCTATAGAATAATCCATTTCTCATCTTGGACACACCTCTTAATCTGAAAAAGTTTAAAAACGTTTGATTCAAGAGCATTCACTCAAAAGTATTGAAAGAATAAATGACTGTAAGTGTTTAGCAAAGGCATGTTTATAGTACATGACATATGATATTTTTAAGATTTGAATAAATTTTTTAAAAAATGAAATACATTTAAGTACAAGTAATTTAAATTAAACCACAGAACCAAAATGTCTAACTGTGAAGTTGGGGACTTATTTATGCTGTGGTACCACAAACATTGCAAAATTTCTGTTTTAAAAAAACTGGTCAAAAATTCTAATGAATTGAGGGGGTAAGAAATTGTATTTTGGAATTCTAGCCTAAAAGGACCATAGAAAATTAAAGAGCAACTAGGAAGAGGTTTTCAAAGTTGTTATAGGAGGATCAGTTGGAGATGTTGTGAATGTTTACCCTAGAGAAGAAATGGGGAGATGTGATAAATGCCATTGAATCTTTGAAGTTCTGCCAGAGATAGCTGAGCTTAACTTGACCTGTAGTTCCATTAATTCAACCCAGTGGTTAAGAAGATGAAGAGAGACAGATTTTTATCTCTGTATGAGAAGTAATAGTCTATTGGTCAGATCTGTCACGAGACAGAATGGGCTCCCTGGGGAGGTCAAGTTCCTTGTCAAATAGAGGCTAGACTGAATACTTCAGAGAAGTGCTATCAAACAGAAATACAGTGTGAACAGAGCAAGATGTGTAGTTTTAAAATTTCTCATAGCCATAATAAAGAAGGTAAAAAAAATGATTATAGTTGTATTACCATTCTGTTCAACTCAATTATTTTTAAAATGCTATCATTTCAACATAAAATCAACATACAATTATTGATAGGTAATTTTACATTATTTTTGCCCTACAAGGTCTTAAAAATCCAGGGTGTATTTTATATTTACAGCTCATCACAATTTGGATTCGTAGTGTTTCAAAGCCTCAATAGCTACTTCTGGCCAGTTCCTGCTGTATTGAATAGTGCAGTTTAGAGCAAGCAAGCATAAAAACCAACCTTGAATTGCTGTAATTCAGGAAAGTATTCTTATTTGAAGAGCACAGGGGAAGAATGGACACAGACTTAAACTGACAAGACAGTTTCTAAGCTCTAGAGGAAAGGGGAAGATAACTTATTACAAATCACCTTTATCCCATATACCACTCTTGTATGAATTACAAAAAATAGCTCCCTTTGGATAAATACAAGCCAAAGGGTGCCCCTGACCTGTATTCCACACCAGGGAATGTCTTGAGTAGACAGCAGAGCTAGAGTTCAGCTCCATCCTTGCCCACTGGGCGGGGAGACCTCCTGGGGCATTTCCTGGCACCTGTGTACCTGTGGCATGCCAGAGCCAGTTCCTGCTATGACTGAAAACTGCAGTATTCAGCGGTGATTCTTACACTTTCGGAGATCACAGGTCTCTCTCAGAATTTGGTAAAATCCATGAAGCTCTTGCAAAAGAAAAATTGTCAAAAATTTAGTGAGTGGTAGTGGTCCACGGACTACACCCTCAAATCTTGAACGCTTTGAAATTCAGGGACACGTGATTTACAGACGTGGCTACAATAATAGTTGACCATATTTCTTGTTAGGACTTTAATTTGGCTCTCTTGTTTTCGGGGCCGGGGAACAGGAAAGGAGAAGAGGAAAAGATATGTTTATCTCTCCCCTGCCTAAAATAGCCTTTATGGATGTCAATTGAATGCTAGCTGTTTTCCTTGTTTATTTTGCCAAGTTATTATCTTTCAACTCTTTGAGGATTTTTACTGGCTCTTCCCCAAAGTTCTCACCTTGTCATGCTGGGGGAAGAGCACCTGGTGATAACTAAATTGAATATGTTGACATCAGACAAGGAACAAGCGGGTCAATTGGTCTATTTTTTAATGTCCTCCCCATTGGCATTTCCTGCCAGTCTTTGTCTTATGGCACCACAAGACGCTCCTCCTCTGCTGCGTGCTCCCTGTTGTGATCAATGCTGATGATCATGCAGGTTACATTTTATATCAAGAACAATTAACTCAGCATGTGGAGGCTGCAGCTCACTCCCCCAGGTGACACCTCTCCTCTGCTCCTCTGCTCTTCCATGCATGTTAGGGTTCTTTAGAATAGTGAGAAGAAAGAAAACTTGTGGGATTTTAGTCCTCTTTGTCCTCTGCTTAATAAGTCTATAGTATATATACATCTAAATACATACATATATGTATACATATGTATGCATGTGTGTGTGTGTGTGTGTGCATGTGCATGTGTGTGTATCTCTTTTAAAAAGAACTTTACCCTCTTGGCTTGACTGAATGTAGTTTGGAAAAGTCAGGAGCTTGGCAACAGGTAACGGGTTTCTTTTTCTGCCTGAGTTATAACCCTTATACTCACCCATTAAACCTAATGAAAGTTAGGTCATTGAGAGTGATACTGTGCTATATTATGCCTTTGCAATTGCCACTGCAGCTCAGGTTGGGGACAGAACAATTAAGAACTGTTTTAAAAATGTTTAGCAGTTCAGAGGTGTGTGATAAATAAAGAGGAAGAGAAAAAAAACATTCTAAGAAGCCTACAGCACATCCAATCTGCGGGAAGATAAGCTGCTCGATTAGATGGTGGAAGCAAGGACCTCGTTCATTCAGAGTCATTTTTATGCCTTGGGGAAGAGTTGCTTCTTGGGATTTAGTTTATCAGGGTCTGTGAGATATTGAGTCTGACTTGGAAGCTGCTCCCCAGGGATTGTGGGGAAGCACAGACCTGAAGAACAGTTCCTGAGATTGCCTTTGAATGTCTGGAGACGCCTTCTGGTGTCAGTGGATGCAAGAGGAGGTGCTGAAGGGGGCAGGACTTTTTACCGCCCTGATGCTTTCCTGCAGTGCTTAGAAGATGGTAAATGACCATATTCTCTTGATCACTTCCCCATCTATGAGCCAATCATCATGTGACTCTTTTGAAAAATGCTGACAACCTCAAGCCAGCTCAGTTCCCTTATGGGTGGCCTCCTACCTAGTACTTCTGGGATGGGAAAAACCAGGTGAAAGAGTCAGTATCATCATTAAGAAAACTGGTCTATTGGGTAGTGTTTAATGAACATTGAAGAAAATAATTCCCTTGTACATGAGCAATGATACAAAGTTGCATGTACAGAGATCTCAGGAAATGACCACAAGTAGTTATAATAAGAATCATCTTTGGAGAAGAGATTTTTTTTTTCTTATTTTACCTTCTATAAATAGCTCCATAGGGAGATTATTAATATTTTGAGACTAGAGGTCATGTATTTTTTAACATTTTGTCTTAGCAGTAGACTGTCACGGACCTTCTACAAGTGATTGCTGAATTTAGGAATAGAATGTAGGAACTGTTTGTTGTTTACTTACGCATCCCTACTCATTTGGATAATTTCTGACTTCAGCGGCCACTTGCAACAAAACTTTTCCAATTTTATATTGTATTAAATGCACTTAAAAGCAAATAACTTAAGTAAATATCACCTCATGTCTGTCATTGAAGTATCCAAACATTGCTTATTTAACATGTCTGTATGTGGAATACTATATTAGGTCCTATGAAGGATTTCTAAGAAAGCAATTAAAACACACACACACAATGATTCCTACCCTTATGGGTCTTGCACTGGATTTGAGAGGAGTCTTCCTAAAGGCAAATGTACATGCGTACACATAAGCAACACAGGAAATGTCACTTACTAGACAGCTGGAAAACTCTAAATGAACACAAAACAAGATTATGTCAACAAAGTATATAAGAGATCTATAGTTAAAACAGAAGATAGGAATGGTGTCGACTGGAATGTATGGATGTCTGGGGCTATTTAGGTGTGGAATTTCTAGAAGAGAACCCTACACTGGCAAAGAAGAGAGTTCAGAGCCGTGATAGTGGGAATCAAAGAAGTGGGAACAAACACTCTGCTTATGAGGGGGCAGCACAGCTTGGCTTGTCCAGAGCTAAAGAAACAGGCCTTCCTGCCTTTCACAGACAACACCTGCCTTCCTCCGACAACCTTTCGTTAGGCAAACCTATCAAAATGGCGCTCGCCGCCCAGCATGGGAACAGGATGAGAGGACATTGGCACTAGATGGAGACTGGAAGGCAGCTGTGCCTAGTCTCTCATGTTGCAAATAGAGAAACTGAAGCCCAGAGACAATAAATAACTTGTTCTTGTTAATTAAAAAAAACTAGTATAAAATTATAAAGCAGGGATTTTGTCCAGGTATCTTGAGACTTTATCACGAGCTCTTCCTACCATGTCATTCTGTTTTTCAGTTGGCACTTGGGCTGCTGCTTGGCCAGTTCTCGCGCTCTGTGAACCTATAAAGCAGATGGGAACTGCATGTAGCTTGGGGAAAGAAAGCCAAAGAAAAATTGTTTCTATCAGATTGCTCACAATGGATCCAATTTAGAAGTCTGTCAGAACATGGGCAGCTAATAGAGACATACTCAGAGCTTGCCTGGACCTTCCAGGCGGGTGAAGTGGAAAGAGAACGTGATCTGGAGTCAGGTGATGTGGTGTGAGGTACCAACTAGGTTTCCTTCCTTGAATCATTTAGTTCATCTAAAGTTTCTCATCAGTAAAATCATGAGGTAAGCTTAGAATCCCTGTGAAATGATAAAATGTCACTGAATTTAAGCTGAAGTGGCTATAATCTTGGGGTCTTGTCTGAGACATCCAATTGCAGGCACAAACTGATTTTCTCAGCCTTCTCTTGGCCAAATTGGCAAGCGGCATTATGCACTGGCTCTGGCACGTAACCATGTAGCATTATATTTTATGGGGGCTTTTTTTTTAATTCTTGATCCTATAAGTGAAAATGTTCCTGCCCTGCTTTGTTCATGGAGTTATTGCAGATTGGGAGGGGGAGGGAGAGAAGACCTTCAGGGGTGGCTGCTGGACATGCATTAATTTTAGCCAGCTTATTCCACTCCCTCGTTTATTTGGATGTATGCCTGCATTCAACAGCTGCTTAGTGAGTTCCTATTAGTAAAGATCTATTACGCACTTTGGGATACACAGAGATAAATTCTGCCTGCAGGATTTAAGAATAGTTAAGGTGAGCAAAGCTAGTTATGCAAATAACTGTATGTGCCATCAGATGAATTGTTTAGATGTTCAGAAGACCAAGGAAGAATACTTCCTCTTCATCGGAAGCTTTATAAGGCTTCATAGAGAAAATAGAACTGTAAAAGACCCACTGTGAAAATAAAAGGAGGGACATTTTAAGTTGGAGGAACTGCATGAGCAAAGAAACAAAGGAAAGGATGTTGCAGGGATCTATGGGGGGGCATAAATGAGTATTACTACGACAATCGCTGGCAAATATTTTCGAAAAAGAGCCCGGTAGTAAATGATCTAGACTTTTCAGGTTATACCATCTCTGAAACAGCTACTCAACTTTGTCACGTAGGCCAAAAGCAGCCATAGACAATCTATCCATGAACATTTGTGGCTATGTTCCAGTAAAATCTTATTGACAAAAATAAGTAGTAGGCCCTTAACCTGTAGTTTGCTGATTTCTGGACTCAGGTATAGAAAGAGGGAACAGGAGGAGTAGGCTGGAAAGGAAGACTGGAATGGAGTATCTAAAGCCCTCTATGAGCTATCCTAATTTTATTGTCTTTTATGTTAACACAGGCTTTTCTTCCCTTTTAAGAGAGTTTGACTCAAATTTCCAATTTTTTGCCTTTTTGAAATATAAGAATTGCTGCTTCTAAAATCATGTAGGTAATACTTTCTCACCCATCCTTAATATAGCCCAGGATTCCAAACAACTTTTGAGATGCACCTTGTCCCAGGGGCTTGAAAATAAATAATTAGTATAAGTTTCCATCAAATCTACTAGTGCCCGAGTGACCAGCTGTCTTGGTTTCTCCAGGATGCAGGGGTTTTCAGGACAAAAAAACTTTCAATGCTAAAACAGGGACACTGCTGGGCAAACCAGGGTGGTTGGTCACCCTAACTAGTCAACATTAGCATCTCTAGTGGGAAGCAAGTAGCCACATCAGTTTTAGCCTGGTTACATATCCATTGAGAGTAAGAAATTGCTAAGCTAGCAGTTTTTTCACAGAAATAACTTCTACAAAGAGAGAGTAGATAAGTTATGTAAAGTGGTTTTCAGTACCAAAATTAAGTCAGTGGGATGCAAGATATGCCCAGTGCTCTTATCACTGAAGTCTCTGAAACCCCAGCCTGGTCTTGTCAGCCTGGGAAGGGCCTGGAAAAGCATTGTATGACATTTCAGCAAAGTCTTTTACATTTATATGGAATTTAGGGTTCTAAATTCTGTAGAAATTTCCTATTAATAGATAAGATATAAACGATTTGATCAACATGTATCCAATAAAGTCTCTGGTTCTATATAATTACTTATTTCTCTGGGATGCTGAAAAAAAAATGCATGTTTAGACATTCAACTTCTACAAAGTCTGGGGAAACATTCCTCACTGATTTAACTATTTGGATCTGGATGACCCTGCACCGCATTTTTCCTGGACGTATTTTCCTTTGTCTTTTAGAGGAAATCTAAAAGTGCTGAAATGTGACTAGAGGAGATGAAGATTTTAAGGACAATATGCAGAGGGTTCTGACATGGGACTCCGAGTGCACTTTTTCATGGTCCTTACAAACTTGAACTTTCAATGATGGAAACTGACCTGGTATTTGATGCTCCTAATTGGATTTTGGAGAGAATATGTAGATGAAAATGAATTCATACCATGTTATACACTGCCAACCCCGGCATTTAGTATCTCATTCCTGATCTGACAACTAGAGTCACCCTGGAGATAGAGGAAATTCTGGCTTTGACGCATTCCGTTTAAAAATCCTTTTTTTTTTTTTAAACATTTCTAGCCAGCTCCTTCTGTCAAAAACAGATGTTTCTGTTTTAACATCTCCATTTGCTCCCGTATCTGGGCACTTATCTCTTAGGCACAGTACATATTTTGCTCGTAAGCAACTTCACTCCTCCTACAACCTTGTCTTTATACCTCTTTCCTAAATACTCAGCAAAAGAAGTCCCTATAACTTGTCCTCCACACGGTAAACCGTGTTTTTCTGCTTATGCCTGTTGCCCTATTCCTGTCATCCAGCGGTGGGTAACCTGCAGCCTTCTGATTTCAAGATTTTTTTTTTTAAGCACCAAAGGAGGCAAGAAAAGCTTCATCTTTCTCTGCTGAACCCCTTTCAATGAAAGGATTGGTTCCATAAAATTTGGATTCAGTTGAAACGCCGCACTTGAGGACCAGGAAGGCCACAAGTTCCCTTAAGGCCTCAGGTCCCCCATCCCTGGAAGTTCCCTTAAGGCCTCAGGTCCCCCATCCCTGGAAGACATTCGTTTTAGTGGCTAATTTCACCTTTGACTAATAGCATCTCCTGTTTTATAAAACATTCTTATTAACACAGGTGTATCTTTTATTATGCATAGCATTACCTGATTTTCAAAATATAAGCTATGGTTTTCATTACTGACTTTTATTTTACACTTCTTTCTGTTCCAGGCATGACTCTTATCCCCTCACTGAGATTATTTCATTTAATCTTTATAACTCCACATAGAGAAGAATTTTAAATAATGTATGTAGACACTCCACTCTTTCAATAAAGTGGAATATAACTCTGCACTGCTTTGCTAGGCTCCTGCCTCAGCCTCCCTAGTAGGTGGGACTATAGGCATGCTCCATGGTACCTGGCTAATTTTTCTATTTTTTTGTAGAGATTGGGTCTTGCTTTTGCTCAGGCTGGTCTTGAACTCCTCGCCTCAAGCAATCTTCCTGCCTCTGCCCCACAAAGTGCTAGGATTATAGGTGTGAGCCACCACACCTGGCCAATTTAATAATAATTTATCAATACTGATTCATTTACTGTGTCTAATACATTAGACTAAGGCAAGATGTTAATCACAAGAGAAACTATGTGTGGGATACATGGGGGCTCTCTGTACTCTCTTTACAACTTTTCTGTAGATTTAAAACTATTCTAAAATTTTAAGAAGTTTATCTTTTAAAAAGTTAATGATAGCAATAACCTGGAAGAAGAGGTATGTGCAGAAGTTAGGGACAAATACATTTGTATCTTTGTGAATAAAATGTTCTTGCTTTTCAAATGCAGGAACAATCCTGCTGTGTACAGCATAAAACAAGGTCAAAGAAAAGAGTGTTTTGAAATTACCCAACAAGAAAAGAACATGGTCAATGGCAAAAGTGCTAGAACTGTGTGCCAGTGTTGGAGGTCATGGCAGAGCAGACATAATGGGAACTTGGCAGGCATGTTCTCTTAATTGAAATGTCAGCCCTGTTGAGTACAATCTAGTAAGAGGGCTTAGAACAGAAAGAAAGGTGGCAAGGTGGCATCATACTTCTGAAATATTCATAATGGCAATGAACTTCAACTTGACAATGAAATGGACAGTAATGCATTTAGAACAGATACAAAAAATGCAGAAGAATAAAAAAGAAAACCTCAGTGAAGCTCTACCATAGGTTGTAATGTACTGGTGATACGACTACCTTTGAAGAAATATTTAAATTTAGGGTCTTAAAGTTGTGCTACCAAAACCATAAGAATTGAGAAGATCAAAAGCATTTCTATTGATAAAACAATGATCCAGAAGTTCAAAAGGAGAAAAGATGTTTTAACTAAATTTTTAGTAGTAAGACTGCTAATTTTTATAGGCAGGTTTCAACAATGACTGAGCTACCCAAATTCATAAAATGATAAATTAGAAGAACTTTGCAAAGTTCATGCAGTCTCCCTTCCCATTACCACCACCCTCAAACTTTGTAGCATGAATTAGTGTTCCTAACAGAAGAGATATTGAAAGAGGCACTACAGTCTGCTTTGGTGGCCTATCATGGAGTTGGACCATCCCAAAGATCAGTACTGTGTAATGCTTAAGCTGCAGATAAGGTTCATTTCTTCCTCTTATTGTCTTGGTGCTTTATGAACTTTGGATTTGGGCAGGGGATATCGATACCTACAAGAAAAACAGAAGGTGGAAATGATCTTGCCTGGACTTGTAGATATCGAGGCCCAGAAGCTTATAGAAATAAACCATTGAAACAAAGAATGCCAAGTCAAAAATCAGCCTCTCAAGTATTAGGACACATACACATACAGAAATTACAGATAGTGGTAGATTGATAGGTAGGTACATGAAAATAGTTATATGTGCTGAGGTCAAAGGCAGGTAGATTCTACTTTCAGCATTAGGAAAATGGAGATTAGGAATTAGGAAAGCAAAGCAAAGTGGCCAAAGAATCATACACGGCACAGGCCACTCTAACAACCTTGTTTCCAAGAAAGGAAATGGATATAACAGGAAACCTCTCAAGTGATTCCTGCTACCATTCAAAATCGTGCTTGATATATAGGCATCCCAGGGCCTAAGCTGATGATATGTATCTTAAGAGGAAGGTTGGATAGATGGTAAACAGTATAGGCTGATGTACGTAAGAGAACAATGCGGTAGTAAAGAACAAAGATTTTTTTAAATGAAAAGGTTAAACTACTTACAAAAATAACCATAATGGATAAGAAGCATTTGTCTATCAAACTACAGATCACAATTCATTTTTTAAAATTCAGAGAAAGGAAAGGCATCTAGCAGGATTCAGTGCAGCTATGTAGATATTTACCCCATTGCCTACAAATTTCTCCACGTTACTAATGCAACAAATAATCAAAGCAGTTAATTAACTGGCTTAAGGCATAAAAATCATCTTCATTTATCTCAGTAATTAAGATAATTCTTTGACTTGAAATATCTAGAGAATTGTCTTAATTCTTCAATTCTGCATGGGTAGATGCAGGCTACATGAAAAGAAACAAGGAATCAGCTAGAGAGAAAAAAAATAAGCAGAAGTATATTTCTCATACTTTTTACCAATGATATAATGTCTACAAGAAAAATAATAAATACCCCAAAATATTTTTAAACATAATGTTTAGTTGTATTTGAGCATTGAAGTAGAGGAAAATTATATACATTTCCATAAGTTGCAGGTTAAAGCATTATTGAGTTTAAAAGTGCAAGAGGAAATGACTTTTTGGAATCAGCATTAAGAAGATTTTTGGCATAGTTAATTCATTCCAAAAAGGTGGAAATAATCAGATCATAGAGGGTTAAATGATCCAAATTGAGTTGAGGTTTTGAAAATTCTCAGGTCACCTCCGATTAGAGAAAAAATCATGGAAGAGATCAACCTGCTTCAAGCAGCTGATGGTGTAATACAAAAGGATGTCAGAGAGACCACAGGCAACCTACTCCTGTCCTACCTCTGCTTCCTCTCCCACGACCAAAAGATTTTTGACCTGACCATCATAGAACAAATATCTGTAAAGACATAGGCAGAACAGGGACTGGAGTGACGAGTTGTGGAGAGGGAAGAGGTGTAAGTTTTGAAGCTGCCTGAATGAGTTCAAGTCAGCTTGACCAGGTGACACAAAGAGAATGGACCATGAGATCAATGGCCCACTGCCACACATGAATTACTGTTCAACAAACATTTATTATGCATCTGCAAGAGGCAGGCACTGTGTTACATTCTGAGAATACAAAGATGAATGAGTGAGGAATCCTGCCTTTGTGGTGTGAGTACACACTCTGGGAAGGAAGCCAAAATAGTAAACAATAATGACAGTGTAAGGAGGGCAATTATAGAAGCTCTGAGGGGGTCTAGAGGAGGGTAAGGGAGGTTAACAGAAAGGATGCTGTTTGTGCTGGTTAAGGATGAATAGGAGTTTTCCATATGGACTGGATATGAAAGCCATTTCAGAAGAAACAATATATGCAAAGTCATATACCAACAACACATGCAAAGGCATATAATAAAGACATAATGATATATGTCATGCAGTGCCACATTGCAAGTCATCATGTGGCACTGTCTATGAAAGTAATAAAGAGTACATGGTACAGGAGAAATAATTCTAGATTCAATTTCCTGTCCACAACTTATTGACTGTACCATCTGGGAAAGTTATTTAACTTCTAAATTTTAGTTTTCTTATCTGTAAAATGAGGATAATAATAGAGATTAGGTCAAAGAGGGTTTGTATTAAGTTAAATAATTGCTCAGTAAATGTTAGCTGTTACTGTTATCAGTATCTATTAGGTATTGTTGGATCACAAAGTAGAAATGGCCTCAAGTTAAAGGAAATATGGCAGATATAAGCTCTAAAGATAAGTAGTGGGTCAGTAACTAAAGGAATGCTCAAAGGATTGGGATAAGTGAGACATGATCCATTTGGAGAGGACAAGTTGCTGTGACATGCCATAGGTTTCCTGTGTATCCTGATTAACATTATAATCAGTCTGGATGAATGCTTATGAAATCTGTAGATGCCATGAAATTGGAGGGGCTGCAATGACTTGGAGTGACATTTTCCAGATTCTAACTGATGTTGATTGACTAGCTAAAACAACTGCTAAAATCTGACAAGATGAAATTTTAATTTTAGCATGAATAATATATAGTCCTAAATTTGAATTTATAAGAGATCAGTGTCAGATCAGAAAAGACCTGTATAAGCAGAAACATATGTGAAAAAAAAAACTGATTAGAGATATTAGTAGATGTTAAACTCAATTTTAGTCAATAGTAATGCAGACCTAATGTGATTTGGAGGACCTAAATAAAGATGAAGCAAACCTAGAATGATAGAAGCAATGGTTTCATTCTTCTATCTTTTGTCCAGACCCCATCTCCAATGCCAAACTTTCAGAGACATTTATAGACAAATTAAACCAAATTCACAGGATCACTATTGGGATAGGAAAGGAACTTAGTCCTCTCATTTAAGAAATGTATGTGAGGTATGAAAACTAAGACACTCAGGGGACACCGTTTCTGCTCTTAAACATAAAAAGTGGTCATGAAAAGGAGAAATCAAATTAACTTGAGTAGAATCTGAGGTAGACCTAGGAAGAGTGGATGAAAGATAAAAGACAGAATTTAGGTTTGTCATAAGTAAACTCGAAGTCAGTTGAGTTCAAAAGATTGAAGGTGGAGGGCGGTGAGTTAGCCAACAATCAAGGCTTTTGAGAATGATCTAGTTGCACCAGCTGAAGACTTTATAGAAGAAACTATTGTCAGGACAGAGTTGGGCTAGATGACTTTTAAAGTTTCTTCTGAGTCTGTGATAAGTAATACATTTTGACAAAGAAAAATGGCAAGCCATAGAGCAAAGTAGCCATTTTTGATATGGACTGAAAGTTAGTCCAGAAAAGTCCACACTAATATAAACCTGAAGGAGGACTAATGATATTTAAAATGATCATCCACAGAAAAAAAAACTTTCCAGGGTCTTGTGCTGCAGTGAATTTCAAGCAGAGGTTGAGTTCTAATTCAATTCACTGTTCATTAGTGATCTGAAGAATTAACGACATGCACACCAGAGTCAACAGATGTTTCCTAATTTAGTGAATACAGAAATATAAGAAGAAAGCAGTGCACTTTTTTTCTTTTCTTATGCTTGTACAGCCATATATGCTGTAAGAAGAACAGACCAGATGAACTATTTACTTCCCATTTATCCAATCTATATGTCTATAGTAGCAAAAAGTATAGAGTGCAGACTGGGAGCAGGATTATTTCCGTATCAGCTATTAGTGATACGCACAGGAAGTGGAAGGACTCAAGTTTGTTTTTTAGTAGAGATTTGGTTTGGTAATTCAGTTCCAAGGAGACTTTGAATTAAAAAAATGTTATTTAATTATGTCAAACTAAAGGATAGCATCTGGTTTTGATCCATTTAACCTTAATGGAAAAGAACAAGTCATTACTTAAAGAGTGTCTTATAGCCTGTGTTATTTCTGGTATTTTTAGAAATCATTTATTCCTCTTCAAATTGATGTGATATAATTATTCATTAATAATTCTTGCTGATGTCTCTGGAGTCATTCCATTACCCACAGTCATTATGCATCATTTTGTGAATGTTTGCTATAATACTGAGATATCTATAGCTCATTGAGTCATGACACCCATTGGCATGTATCCTTTTAGTGAAGAATATCCAATTTAACTTGAATCAAATTTTACTGAAACATTTTCCAGGAAGTTTACAAGCTGCTCCTAAGTCCAGAGAGAAGACGGCATATGCACATACATGGCCCCTAGATATCAACTCCTACACATTCCTCTTAGAAACTACTACAATGGATAGAGAATTCAGTTCTTGTTGCTGGGGTGGTGACCCAGAGGGGATTTGTTCGTAACTTATGGGTTCCAGGTTATAACACAAATCAACTTTCCAGAGAATCAGTGTCATACTATTTTATTCGTTTAATGGTAGTTTGTACTAGATATCTCCATTATGAATGGATTCACTAGCCTTGGAAGAGAAGGCCTAGAAACCTAAAGACAACACAGAATATGATTTCCTCTGGCTAATGGCATTCTGGATTTTAAATAACCACAACCCATTTGTTAAAATAGGAATGCTGACATTACATCATAAGGTGAAATATGTAGAACGGTAAAGTATTTTTTTTTAAGTTAGGATCAGTTCAAACTTTAAAATTTATTGTTATTTTAGTTGCGTGTCTTTCCTCCAGAGCCTAAATTAATCTTATAATAAATGCTTTCTAAATATTTATACATATTTTTCCCATTTCTTAGAAAAGAACAAGTATAAACTTTTTTCAAGCAAATTCAATGTATGAAGACAGTTTATTAAACATATATGTTAGTGTCCGATTGTTCTTGTCACAAAAGGTTTTAAGCTACAAAAGGATAGAACCCAGGGTTCCTTTAAATGTTGTTCTCCCATTATGCATTTAAAACAGTACTTAGATTATCCAGCCTTCAGGAACAAATCATTGAGTAAAGTAACATATCCGTGTATTACTTTGTGAATTTTGGTGAATTGAGTTATTCCAGTGGGTGATTGAGAGAGTCTGGCAGGAAGCCAGGAGTGTGAAAATCAGGAATTTCTGATTCTTGAGGCTGTTTTATAATACTGTGTCTGTTTCCATAGGAATATTTATGAGTTATTTTGTAATTATAATAATATTGACATACTACTTTAAAAATTAAAGTATAAACTTTACTTTCCCAGCTACATAGAAACTCTAAAAATATTTTTAAAGGTGGAAAGAATGCATTCATTCACGCCACAGATATTTATTAAGTGTACGTTATGTGCTTGACAATGCTAAAACAACAAATAAAATTTTAAAAGCAGTAGAAAAACATATAAATTGGTTTGTAGTAGTTATCTCTATCAACTGATATAGTTCTAAGTTCTGCGTTGTGTGTTATCGGGCTTTTAAAGATAATGATTATGTATTACTTTTTTAAGCAGAAGAAAATGGCAATAATAGCAACCTATTTAAAAGTTTTGAAAAATGAATGTCTCCAATCCCTCACCTAAAGGCAGTCATTTTTTACTTTCTGTTTAATTCAATATCAAATATTATTATGCATTTGGTTTTACTTTTTAAATATAAATGTGAGAATATTATATCTAAATTTTATGTTATTATGTTTTCCTTTAGAATATTAACTAAAGTTTCTTATACTATGTTAATATAAACTTTTTTACAATTATCATTTTAATGAGCACACAATTCCTTCATGTAGGCATAACCATTTGTTTAACTATTATTGGAAATTTAATATTATTGGAAAAATTAAATTTGCTGAAAAGAACAAATTTTATTATTGGGAAATGTAAGATTTTTGTTAGTATAAATGATATTATTTATTATCAATATTACTATTATAATGAATCATTTATTATAATAGATTTATTATTGGAAAAATAAGATTTTTGCTTGTATAAATAATGCTACATTTAGTATTGCTTCCTGGAGGCACTGATAATTCCTGTGCACATACTGCCTAATTCCTTTATATGTGTGTTTTCTCTCTATATAATATTTATATATATTATGTATACACATATATTTTATTACTTATGGGTGAAAGATTATTCAGTGTTCGTGTAATTGGTAGTGAGACGGACATATTCCTCTCCAGATTTTATATTTGCAGAATACTGTTTTCCCCTATTTTGATCATTTCATATTGTGAATTAATGTAAAACTTCTAGAACCTAGGTGAGGTCAGTAGAACAGGGCTCATCACACCATGTGACAGGGTCTCCTATTGTCCAAAGACAGATATTAGTCAGTGAAAGTGGGGAGGAGAATCCAAGTCTCCTGATTTCTTGTTTAATTATATCTATCAGAAACTTAAATGAAAAATGAAAAACAAAGCCTATCTGTAACTTCTAGCTAACTTCTAGCCAACTTCTGAGATGGAAAAGACATTTTCCAGTGATGAATAGGCTCGTTACGTTCCCGTAAATTAACTGGTGAACACATAGCTAGAAATACAGGGTTTTTAGTTCTAGAAGGAACCCATAAAAAGACCTTTAGCTAACCCAATCTCCCATTTAATAGACAAGCAAACTGAGGCTGGGAGAGGTGATGTGGTTTGCTTAAGGTCAGCTAATAAATAAATGCAGAACTAGGATTAATGGTCTCAATTTCTGACTGTTAGTTTTTCCACTACCCCAGACAACTTGCTGCTTTTGTTTTTCTTTAACCCAAATGTTAATTTGCTTCATTATGAAGAGAGCTTGTTTAAAAGATATCATTCCATCTCCATAAATTTATCTTCTATAAAAAGATATTCTCTCTCTTTTTTTATAGCATGAAGGATTTTGACAGCCATAAGGCTTCACATGCAATGCTGACAAAATACACAAAAGAACCAAAATCTAATTAAATGATCAAAAATTAAAACCAAGAGTCTGCAATACGGAATAATGTAAATCATGCACAACAAAACTAAATATAATAGAAATACCCTCTTCCTGCCTGATCCTCTGACTAAACTACTTACTCAGGTCACAAGTAACTTATTCTTAGGGGAAAAAAAAAAAGAGAGAGCCCCAAATCTGATTTATTTCCCCATCCAAGTAAATTTTAGAAGGCTGCCAAAGCTTTCCACATAAATCTCAAATATCTTCCCATATTGTGGAGTGGAAAGAAAGGGGAAAAAAAAGAGAAAATAACCTATTATTTATGAAACTAATCAGACAGTCATAGGAGGAGTTTACTTTTAACTCTTTCATTAATTTTTTCCTATTAGTTAATATTTCACTAAAAAGTAAACTATAAACAATATCTTTGGAGCCTTTCACAAGAATGGCTTGAGATTGTCTACATTTTAAATTAGCAGTTCTTATTGTGTGTATACCCGCCACTTTTTTTTTTATTAACAAGGTCATTTAAATAAAATTTCCAACTCAGTAGTTATTTATTGGTTTAAACCCAGGGTTAGCAAACTCTCTCTGTGCAGGGCCAGATAGATAGTAAATAGTATATCTTTCTGGCTTTGGGGGTATAAGGTCTTTGCTGCACCTACTCAGCTCTGCCCGTATCATTCATAGGAAAGCAGCCATTAAAATATGTAAACAAATTGGTGTGGTCATGTAACAATAAAATTTTATCTATGGACACTGAAATTTAAATTTCATATAATTTTATGTTCATGAAATATTGTTCTTTTGATTTTTTTTCAACTATTAAAATATGTAGTAAACCACTCTTGGCTCACTGCTATACAAAAGGAGGCAGATTTGTCCTGGGTCCATAGTTTGCTGACCTCCCGCTAAACCGAATAGCCTGACTGCAAGGGTATTGGTATCTACTACTATGGCCCTTTTAATAAACAAGTGAGTGTGTTTATGAACTAGTGGGCCTCTCACAAATAGTCTCATGATATATCCTTCTCCTGTGGAACAGAGAAGCAAAATATGAAAAGAGGAAGGAAGGAAGAAAGGAAGGAAGGAAGGAAGGAAGGAAGGAAGGAAGGAAGGAAGGAAGGAAGGAAGGAAGGAAGGAAGGAAGGAAGGAAGGAGGGAGGGAGGGAGGGAGGGAGGGAGGGAGGGAAGGAAGGAAGGAATCTCATATATACTCCTTGACCTTGGTCTTTGTTGAATATAGTTCGACTTAAACACCTATACACCTATGCTTGATGCTATCATCTTTTTCAGATAAACTGTTACTGTGCATCATCTCTCTTTGAAAATGCATCATTCTCTATCTACCCTGGAGATGTTTGTGTATGTGTCTTTTGTTTGGACATGAAAATGTGGTGTTGTGTGTGAGATAGGGCAACTACTGGATGTGATCTAAAATATTAGCTTATTGTCTTAAATATACTAATATAAACAGTTTTTGAATTCAAATGGTTTAGTAGGAAGAATGGTTCGGATAATATATTTTATTTAATAGATTTCTCTATTACTTTTTCTATATAATTTTATGTATTCATAATGTTAAACATCTGGATATTTTGAAACATATGGAAGGTTGAACATTTTACTTTATATCCAGATGTTTAGTTGTTTGCTGTTACTCAAATCTGTAACATATAGGAAAAGGATATGCCGAGCCAAGTTTATTCAAAGTTTTTATTAATTTCTTAATTGTCCATAAAAAATGATGATTTATGAATTTACAGATGTATCTACGAATTTAGTTAAATCTATTTTATAGGTATGAAGGGCGAAATGTGGTTTAGAATAAAATATTCATATTTCGGAAACAGTGAATCTGTGATTCTAGAGTCCTTATGATATATATACACATACATATATATGAAATGTGCCTGTTTTGTAATTGATCTCTGCCTATTTCTTATTCATAATTTAGTGTGTGTGTGTGTGTGTGTGTGTGTGTGTGTGTGTGTGTGTATTTAAATATTAAGAGTATACCTGAAAAAGCCAATGTGGAAACACTACGTAAATGAAACTTTATTTTCTGAGCCGGTGTTCACGCTGAGGATAACGCTTGCTTGCTCTAACAATCAATCCACGGCTTTCTGTTCACAAAAAGAACTTCATCTTTAGAGCTATCATGAAATTATGTGGTGATATTTGCTAGGTGGTGGGTTTTACATTAAATGAGAAAATGTGTATGGTCAGTGCTTTGTAAATTGAAAAGTACTATACACACATTAGCTGTTACCTGTTCACCTTCACTAAAACCACTCAATCCATTTTTCTCCATCTTATTTCAGCAGCTATTTCTAAATCAGAAAATAAGTGTTCTCATCACTAGTTTTCCTTTTAGTAGCCCATGGATGCATTCCATTTTTATTATTTTGTAATTGTTAATTGAGAATTTTTGTTCAGTGACTGCTGTCCTTAGCTCTACATTACAGTTCTGTGCAAAAGACACAGACATCAAAGTAGAGGCTTTCGAGAGACTGACATCCAGGTAGAGAAATAATACCTATGTGACAATTAAGTACCAAATTGAATAGTATTGGCTAAAGGCTCACCTAGATTCAGAGGAGGGATCCTGGGTGTGGCAAAATCAGATTCATGGGTGAGTTAGGATTTTATTCCGACCCTAAAGGAGGACAAGGGTTTTAGAAAGTGCCATCTGAATAAAAATTTTTTAAAAATTAATAATTTGGCACATTCTCCTGAAATGGTCTTGTTAAGGCAACAAACATGAATTTTATATGGAGGTAAATGGATCATCACTATCCAAATCTAAGCCTGCTTTGCTGACAATTAACATTAGGGAAATCCATTCACGGGTCCCAGATTCCTTACTTTATATATGAAGGGATTAGATTACTTGTATCAAACTGCCCTTCCTACGTACTTTACTTAGCTGCCTGGCCCTTTATTTAAATAAATAGAAAACAGCAAATAAAAATGACCTCATCAAGTTTTAAAGAAATGGAGAGCGACCAGACAAGCATCATGTTAATTTTTGTTTTCCTTTTCACATTTTTGAGAACAAAATGACAATATTCAATTCTGTATCTCCAAATACTGATGTCACATACGATGATTTATATATGTTGGCATGATTGGGAGAAAGTGAAGTGATGCGTATTGTCAATTGTAGGCAAAAATAGAGTGAGATTTCTGTCTATGTAAGCATATTAAATGACATTCTTTTATAAACAGCATTTTAATCATTTTCTTGAAACAAAAACAGGAAAGTGGAGTTCTTAAGTCAGCATCTGCTTAAGAATCCATTGGAGATTTGCAATAAACTTTAGGACAAAATTCTGTTACCTGTTGACTAGCCCAAATATCGGTTCATAAAAACGAAACTCATCTCTAGGTTAAGTACAAGAGGTGATTTTCACCACGTCCTCAGTAGCCAAAAAGCATCTGTGTGGTGAGAAAAGGAAAGAAGGCAAAGCACGAAGGAAGTCAAGTGCCAGTTATCTAAAACTCAGTCTATTTGGATAATCAAAACTGCATCTAAATATAGGTTTTTAATGCTGGCTTCTACTTTATAATAAATATTAATTTCACTTTAATTACAGCCCTCACTACTGTCACCTCATTCAATTGCTCTCTCTTACGTGAATGTGGGTATTAGAAGAAATCAAACCTTCTTCAACTCTTCATGTTGTCAGAATCCCTAAGTATAAAAACATGCACCCTGTCTTTAAAAATTAATTGACACTGGAGACAATTTGCCAAGTGCCTGCTTAAGCATTTCATTGAAATTTGAAGGAGGGGTGTGTCTAAATATTAGTATAATCCCTGAAGTCTCTTATATCACCCGTAGATGTTTGAAACATTCCTTCTTAAGCAGGCACACATAAGGATGGGAAAGCTGACCTTTTCGGAAAGTTTTGGAATCTTCCAGGAACACTGAATTTAATGTCAGTTATTCCCTGGTGAATGTGCCTTGAATATGGTGACTGTGCCTCTCTGCAATTGACTATAACTAAAAGGGCCACTTGTCATTAAATAGGACATGAGTGGATCTCTATTTTGCTTTAAAAATTATTCAGTTAGATGTTTTTCCATGCCTGTATTCAAGAATAACCTTCAGGGGAACCCATTAGAAGAGTAGATCAATGGTCCAATGCAACATTCCTAGTAGTAAAAAAGAACACAGAATCATGGTGCTGACCATTGCATTTCTTGCTAATTTTCATCCTTTTCAGATTATGGCACTCTTCTCTGTTTGTTCTGACCTGCTTGAAACTAAAGCTGTTTGTCAGTAGATTAGAGTCTATAACACTTTAAAGTTTTTTCCTTGGATTTTTTTTGTTTGTTTGTTTGTTTGTTTTCCCCAAAGGATTCAAGGTTCTAAATATACTAGAAAAAAATCACAAGAAATATAGAAGAGATTTATAAAAGAATAGATGTTCTATTTACATACATGTCCCTGATATTATTTGCTTTATAGGCATTGTTCTAAGCACTTTTCATGGACATGAAATTATGTTGAAAGTAATTATTGGACTGAGAATTCCCAGCCCTTCTGTAAGTTCATTAAGTGTGTGGTCTCTTTGTTCAGATTCAAATTTCTGAAGTATGCGTTAATAGTCATCTTCTTTTTCCTCATGCTTTTAATTGTAGCAGTAAGAAATCATTTATACTTAATCTCATTATTTTGTCCTCTAACTTCTGAAACACACTTTGACAAATTATATGTGTGTTCAAAATCTATTTCTTCAAACAGAAATTTCCAGAATGATTAAGCTCAATACCAGGAGGAGAAACCTCTCCCAAATTGACATGAGTCTCCTTGGCTTGATCTCAGAGCTTAGGATATGAATTTTTTTATTATAATATTTTTGAGGTAAAATATCTCTTTCAGCATTTCATGAAAGGTAGAGACTCACTTAAGTAAAATTTACATGTATACAAATAAAACTTCAGGGATTTCATAGAACACCTTAAATCTTATCAGGACTCGAACTCACTAGGAGAAGCTCTTGTAGTCTAGAGAGAATAAGAATCACTCTGTACAAGAGTAAGAATTTCTTAGGAGGCCTTTCTGTCAGGATGTGTACCTAGTGGATCTGGCTAGAGAGTGATACCAACTTCAGTAGATGCTAAGGAGCTGATCTCTCACACTGCTTGCCAAAGGGTTAGCATATTGGTATTAAAAAAAAAAATGCATGGTTTATAAGGGTCAAAGAAGGAGGTCTTCCCTGGGAATAAGCCAACCTGGTTGAAAGGGTTATCCAGCTAGATAGAGGAACTACAGAGAAAGACTTTTCTTTTAAACTGAGTCTGGCTAGATTCTATGCATTTTTAAACATCTCTCAGAATTGCATTTATATCTTCTCAAAACAGACAAAAACCCTGTCTCTGTCCTATTTGGGGAGAGTTAGAAATGATATTGGGGCTACAGCAGCTTTTGGAGAAGCCTGGAGTGGGGAAAACAAAATTAATAAAACTGAAGAAGGCCAAAAAGCCCCAGAGTCCTAGGGTGACAGCAAAGAAGAAATTTACAGCTATAAGCTCTCTGTGTGGGGAAGAGTAAAATTATTTATTTGGGCTTGCCATTGGTAAGCTATAGAAATTTGGATTCAACCTAACTTGGATATATTTGTCCATTATACCATGTACCATAAAAATGGATGAAGTCATGCACAAGCAGTACAATAACATTGCTAGGACTCCTAAACCCATTTAACAGCATAACAGGAAAGGGCAGGGGCTTTTCATGCATTTGAATCCAGAAGTTGCCTTTTATAGCAATAGCAGCTTAAGAATATTATTAACTTTTATAAAACACCTAGGACAGTAAGACGTAAGTACTAATTGTTATTAAAATTATATTGTACCCTACGAAATGCTGCTATTCAACTGTTTTAACACAAAATTATAATTTCATAAAGTTCAACTTAATATTCTCTGATAGAGCAGAGACAGTTTTTATCACCTTTTCAAACTTTAGAGGTATACCTACGATTATTTTAAACACTGTTTTATTACAGTCATTGTTAAATGAATGAATTTGTTAAGTAAGTATTAATTTTATCTATTAATAAAACAAGTCTACCATTAGACTTGGAACATCTTTTAGCCATTCTGAAAAGTGCTGCCTTGTGTGAAAATGACCAAACTGGTGGGGCAGCATAGCGCGGTGCTACGAGAATGATCCCAGGGCCACACTGCTGGGACCCACATCCTCGCTCCATCGCTTGTCGGCTGCCTGAACCCAGGCTTAGACCCTACCCAACTTCTCTGTGTCTCAGGCTGCTCATGTTTAAAAGAGCAGTGAAGGAGACCCTTTGTCAGGGTGGAAAAGTTCCGCATCTTGATTGTGGTGGTGGTTATACGAATATATACATGTGACAAAATGTCACAGAACTTCATAGGCACACATACACAAAGAATGTGTGCAAAAACTAAAAAGTTCAGATGAAATCTGAGTAGAATCTGTGGTTTAGCTCATCAGATCATGCAAATGTCAGTTTCTTGGTTTTGATCATGTTTTGTTTTGATAATGACAATTCTGTAAACTTTAATACAGGGGCAAGGCCACTGGGTGATGGGTAGGCAAGGGCTCACTGTACAGTTTTTCCAAAATATTGTGAATTTACTTTTCAAAATAAAAAGTTAAAAAACTACACATATCTCAAGAGCCAGTAATCACATTCTTAGGTATTTTCCCTAGAAAAATGAAAACATGCTTGCACACACAAAAAAAACTGTACATAATTTTCTATGGCTGTTCTAATCACAATCACCCCCAGCTGGAAACAACCAAGGTGTCCTTTGACCAATGAATGAATAAACAAACTGTGATACATCCAGACAATGTAAAATATTCCTTTGCAATAAAAAAGAAACAGACTATTCATATAAGCGACAAGAACCAAAAATCAAAAAATAAAGGTTAAAAAAATTGGTAACTCCTTATAGGGTTGTTGCAATGATAAATGAGTTCATATATACATATAGAGTTCTTACAGCCTGGCTCTTAGCTCGTGCTTTGTGAGCAACTGCTATTATTGTTTCTTCCAAAATATACTCTGTATTTCAAGCTTTTAATAAATTTCACATTTTTTTCTCCTAACATGGATGAATTAGTGTTTATAATTCTGTGAGTTTCATGTGTTTACTGTATGTCCCTATGTTTCCCACAACCCTGCTGCAAACTTCTCATTTAGATATAGCTGTAGACACAAAGCACAGGTGAGCTGCTAGAATTCACCAGCAGACAGGCAAGATGTGGTCTCTGCACCAATGAGCTTCAATTCTACACTGATATTTTTTAAAATGCTTAAGTTTAAATTTTTCGAGTGTTTAATGTTCCAATTTTATGGGGGCATAAATAAATTCCACTAATTGTGGGATTGTCTTGTGCATTAGATATATTGGGGTTTGTTTTTCAATATATATGTATAACCCTGGTGTTGAAATATAGGACTAACATTTACCATATGTGCTGACTGTGCAAAGTCAGCTTTAATGATGGAGCTGTTATATTTCAAAGAACATGCTTTGAATCATTTATAAGCCTGTGTAATAACAAGCTATATCATAAGAGGATTTACTGGACTTTTATTGCCAGCGACACAGCCATCCAGCAGTTATCCATCAATCTGTACTGTGTGTGAAGTCTGGGCTGGTTAAAAGAAGAACACAAAATATTTGAGTCCAGGCTCTGGAGTAAGATATACTTGGGTCCATTTCCAGGTATTGTAATTTGTCATGTGTGTAGATTTGCACAAATTATTCAACTTAGCTGATCCTCCATTTCTTCACCTATCAAATGAATACAGTATTAATTATCAACTTCGTAGAGTTACAGTGAGGTAAAGAACTTATCACAGGACCAGACACATATAAAGTATTTGATAAATGCTAGTTATCATTGTTACCATATATACTATAATTATTTGGGGGGAACATGATCTGGAGATTTAATGAGGAAGAAAGATAAGGTGGTATAAAATCACATAGTCAACACTCCTGTATAGAAGCTGCTGTTAAAGGAGAGTATCAAATATATTCTAGGCTATTTGCATTACATTTTATAGGTGATATATAGCTTCCTCTCAGGGCCTCAAGTACTGGAAGGTTTCTGATAGATACAGTGGAAGGAAATGGATGTTTATTTAGTGGCTACTGTGATTCTGGCACTGTGCTAAAAGGAGAACAATATGAGCAAAAAATGTGATCAAGAGAAGAAGATAGTAGTAAGGTGGGGTGGCATTGGTGGTCCAGGGATCTCAGTAGATTAGCATTAACTATTATATGTATGTTATGGCTGCATAGTTCATGAAAAATAATGCTGGTATGAAAAAGATAAAGGCAACATGTATTACCTATCATTGCTATTTCTACTTCCTAATACACAGGGATTAAATGCGATTTTTATCATATATATCTGTATATATACATGCACATATATGTACATACTCAAAATAGCTTAAGTTAGGACATAATGTCTACAATCTTAAAGTTATAGTTGAATTCAAAGAAGAAAGTAAAATGGAGAAGTTAAAATATTAGTACCCTTGTACTAGTGAACTAGTTAATCTCTTATTTAAGGTATCTAACTTCCTCATATATATATGTATATGCATATATATGTATGTATATATAAATATATATATACATATGACTTTGGTATATGGCTTCAAACAGACACACACATTATCTCTTTATCAATTAAGACAGTTCTAGTAGATTTTTACTAAATTTAACTAAGCAGTATACATTGACCATTACTAATTTAATGTTATTTATTAAGCACATTTTTTAAAAAATAATTCAAACTGTAAGTTCCATGGAGCTAGCAACCTCTAATGGCCTGGCAGATATTTTGAAGCAGCCGTAATTACACACATTCTGTCTATTGGATTACTTGCTGTGGCTTGCTTGATGACTTGAAAATAAAGATTAAATGGCTCTTAAATCAAAATTCCCATAGGCCTTCTTAGGTGGGAGCAGATGCTTCTCCCACTTGTATAGAAATATTTAGATAGAAAAAGCAAAGGAGACTTATAGCTTAAAATGTCAATTTTATTTGAAATGTTTCTGTGGTTTGTTGGTTTTGCATAAAAGTTTAATGTTAAACAAGCTCTAAATAGACCATTTCTTAGTATTTCAGAAGGATAACGTACTTTAAATATATTGATTCCTTTTAGTAAAATGGTTCCTGGGTTCATTAGCAATGATGCTGCAATAACAACAATTTTTAAGGAGTACCAAAAGTTAAAACAAACTTGTTAGCATAATTTTCACATTTGTAGAAACCATTTTGGTGTCTTATGATGCTGTTTAGAATGGGATTAGAAATTTGAGCACAAGCAGTAGTTTAGCCTCGCAATACTAAACTCACTGAGATAGGTCCCTATAGTCTGATTTAATATGTGGCATAAAGTTGATTTGATGTTTCTTAAAGATTTAATAGACACAAGCTTACATTTTTTGGAAATAATCGCCATTATTTTGCTGAATTCCTTTCCTGTACTCTGGTTCTTTCTATACTGTGTAGTTGGGTAAGCCTCAAAGAGGTTTGGTGACACTGTTTTGTTAAATTTTTTTTATCACAGAATAAGACTAATGAAAGTTTTTCTAGCTGCTGTGTTATGCTGGGAATTTGTAGCTTGTTTTAGGAGTTGCAATTTGATCTTATGACATAATAGAAGGAAATCTATATGGTTGAATAATTTTGTAACTTACCCTCTTTTATACTTCTGTTGCCTTTTGATTTTACTTGTTTTTATGTCACGATTAGTTGCAAGGTACCTGAAAATGTTTATCTAGCTTGAGCAAAAAATGAATTTTATTTGAAAGACAGTAGGAAAACTGAAGAACATAAACAAGAGCTCTGCCAGGAACATGACTCAGCGCCTCAAACTTCACTGTGGGGAGTCTTAGTTGAAAATTCAAAATGTTCAGAGAAAGAAACTGATAGAGAAAGAGGGAAGGAGTGGTGAGTGTTGGGAGGTGTCGGGGAAGCTGCTGTAGGTGGGGGAACCACCCTAAATATCACAGGCAATTGCCAGAGAAAAGGGCCCACGTGGCTCTGTGCTTCTGTTGTTAATGGTCACCTGTTCCTACAGACAGACAGTGTCCCTGTCCTTCCTCTCATTTTCCTAGCACTCTTTTTTAGACCTTAAGATAATCGACTGAACCTCTCACTCAGTCTTATTCCTGAAAATGAGCTGCAACCGCACACTGGAATTCCACTGGAATGTCGCAGTCCTCAGTGGGCCTTGAACTACTTGCCAGCGTGCATGCCCTCAACTCCGTGGGCCTCTCGTTCCCATCAGCAGCCTCCCACCCTTCACTGCCTTACCTTTGTGATCACAGCTGCAAAACAAGTCAAGGGTGTTGATGTAGTGAAGGGTGGTGAGGTATGGCTATCAGGTCAGGGACTCTGCTTCAAGCCTGGGAAAACATTTTGTACTGGAAGCCCGAGGGACAGTAGTTCAGTCTGGGCTTTCAGTCACTGGAAGCATTAATGATGCCAATTTGTCCATCTATTTGTCAACAGTTGCAACATACATGGCAACATGCACAGATTCCATAGGATTTTGGTGTCTAAATGATTTAATGACATGTATTTACTGAGTCTGCTGAGTGGTCAATCCAATGGCAAGATCAAAACCTGCAGAGAACATATATATTACATACGATACACTATTCCTGAAAATAATAGCAAAAAGTATTTCAAAAGGCCTTCATCTTTTTAGCAGCATTAAAAAAAATAAACTTTTGAACATCAGAAGTCAGATTATGGGTGTCCTGTGGAGAAAACTCTGTAGAAATAATTTGGGCTCTCTAGCTTTTACAATCTAAATAGACATCCAGGGCCTACTGGCAATAAATAGAGGCATTAAACGGAAGCACCAATGGGCAGCGGTCATAAATATGTCCCGCATCGACAGATACAGCATGGGAACTTGTGGATTTTAGAATCAGAGAAGAGGGAAGGGAAGAGAATTGCTATTCTTAAGTTTTTCATCGCCCTGTCTCGTTTTTTAGCCCTCTGCTTTTCCAAGTCTGCCTAATCAAGATTTCAAGGCAGCTTGGGCTTGTCTTTACCTGAGTCCTGAGGTCTGAGCTGATGACAGCAAAGCATGTTCCCTGACAGAATTCTGCCTCCTGGCAATGTAGACATGGACTCCCGGGACATACTGTGTCAGAACATCTAGAGATGCTGGAAGATCCAGGCACCTGCAGTTGAGGGCTGTGACAGTGTTGCTACCCATGGGGCTTTGCTTTAAAGGCATCTAGCAGGAGAGGGGGTCGGGCTCCGCTTAGAGGTGCTGCCTCTTTCCATCCTCACTTTGGGGACCTGGGGCTTGTGTAAACCAAGATATTTATGTATAGGTAGAAAGGTCAAGGGAAGAACACGCTTTCTTCCTGGAAGTGATATACGGGAGTGGGGGGTAAGACTCCTTGCATTAGGAATAATTGAATGTGGAGAATAATCCCTATTCCCCCAGGAGACATTTTAATAATGCAAGTGACTGATCCACTTAATGTCTGCCTGATTTGAACTGTGCATTGCCTGGCTTTTCATTAATAATGAGTCCACAGGTAAACAAATGCTTCACATTAAATGCCTCTTAAAAGTATTTAGTGTCTGCTGCCAGAAAACCTATTAAGTACCCTGGTCTAAGAAAGGCAAAATTGAACAGAAACTGTGTGTGATGTGATAGAAACACCTTTCTGTCATCTTGTAAGGGAAAGTTCCCATATGCCCTCATGAAACATACAAAGAAAATTCCAAATAATGTCTTATTATCTTAGTAATAAAATAATAAAAATAAATACAATAATGTATTAATAATATAGTTTATCAATAACAATACAGAATGTATATTTGGATTTATACTTAAATATAAATTTTAAAAATAATAAATGCACAATCCTACGTACTTCTCTATCCCGTGAGTCAAATGAAATCAGAGAACAGAAAGGATAGGTTGTATCTTTGTCTTCATCCTTTAAGTTGACTAAAGCATTCTTGAAGTTATTTCTTCTGAAATAAAATGGACCATGTAAACAGGTATCACATGTTTAAAATAAGTAGCATTTACTTAAGACACACATTTTGATTGTGTTCTTACAAACAAATTAAAATGCAGCTTTCCTCACCAAATAACCTAAGAATGTGCTAAAATCAGAAAGTCAGATTTCAGTTTTCTTAGGATTTCATTTACTTTATTTTCATTTTTGTTTGGTCTCTTCATTACCAAGGTCGAATTAACTTCCGGTGAGATCAACTTCTGTGTCTTTCTATTTAATTAGTTGAGCTGGCCCTTTGACTCTTTACACCTCTAAGAATGTTCTAAATTTGGAAAAGGTCATAAAGATTATCTTGCACACTGCTCCCCCTTTTAACTGGATGAAAAAAATTAACCCTATTCAGTGATTTGTAACAAATCAGGTTAGTGTCCGAAGTTTCTAGATTCTAGCTTTCTAGATTCTCAATCCCAGACCCTTTTCTCCTAGGGTGACCTCCTCATATCAGTTTTCTGGGGATTTTCCCAGTTTTAGCACTGAAAGCCCGATGTTATAGGAAACTGGTTGGCCCTGGGCAAACCCAAACAGATGGTTGCCCTCCCACCCTACTTCTCCAGGTTTCACGTGCTCTGCCTTTTCCCCTGTCTGCTTCTGATTCCTAGGTCGCCTCTCCTGGCATTTAACAACTTATATAGCCAGAAAGTTTATTCTTATGTCCAAGATGCATCTCTGTAATTGGCTCTACCTTATCTACTTTTACATTCTTCATATCACCCATTTGTTCATTCAGCAAATATTTGCATTTCTACAATGTTGTTTATCATTTTAAGTCACTTCATTAAATTACTAAAATAAAAAAATACAAGTTTTTGGTTGTATGCTTCCCAGTGTTTCATCCTCTGTAGAATGCCGAGCATTTATTTTTAAACCCATCATTATTTTAAGTAATCATTTGTAAGGAGTATGTGAGTGTGGAAACCTGCATTTGTGAATGTGGGCGTGTATGAAATAAGTGCACACTTTGGCATTGGGGACAAAACAAAATTTGATATGAGAGAATTCATAACAGCACTGAGAATTCTCAGGCACCATCAATATTAGCAATATTTCTTTCCAGCCACACAGTTTTTCCTTAAGGCCACTGAAGCATAATAATATAACCTTCTTCATAAAGCTGTTAGGTGGAGCTGTATGGAATAGTTCTTTAAAACCAAATGTAGAAAAGTCAAGAGTTTGGGAAGTGAATTATAAAACTGAACTGATTTAAGTATAAGAAGAAATTGCACTCGAATAAATTCAACTGGCCAAGTGAATGCAATCATAGATTTAATGTAGTTTGAAACTACAAAACTTTTATAGTTTTAAGTCATGAAAGTAAGAAATGAATTGCCCTAAACAACTTTGTTGCTTTTTCTATTTTTTTCCCCTTTGGTCCTGGTTCACTGTTGAAGTCACTCATTTTGTCCCATTCTGTAACATAGTATATTAATGTTTTTATTGCCTAAGGTTTCAGCTAGTAACAAAAATGTACTGACTGTGAGGACAATGTCCAGTAGCTTTTCATGTTGGAATAGGCTTCCATAAAAATAAAGTATGTTTAATGCCTGTTTAGGAATGCATGCTCATAGACCCTCTGAACTTAAGTACACTGTATTTCATGTGTGAACTTGAGCAAGTCATTTAAGCAGTCTGAGGCTCAGGTTTTTGGTCAGTACAATGAAGATAAGAATAGTACCTGCCCCGTGGGGTTATTATGAGGATTAAGGGTCATAATTAATCAGGACACATGGAATTTTACATCTCATTCATGTTACTACTTTTTGTTGTTGATGTCATTGAGGTGGGTATGTCAAGGCTTCACTGAATCCTATTTTTCTGGACCAATTCTGTTTTCATCCACTTATGAGAACGATCTTCTATGTATATTCATTCTGCAAAGAATCTTAGAAGTTACTAGATAACTTTGGGGATTTTAAATTAGTAAATTACTAAAACATACCTACTCTTATGTTTGTACTAAAGAGGCAAACCTAAGTGATACTGAGGGAAAATGCTAATGGCTTCAAAAGGGATAGTTGGTACAGGATGCAAATAACTTACTATATTTAGTGCATCCATGTGGTCAAGAATGTTCTGGAAGTAAAATGGTCTATTTTGTGCCCAATTCCTAGTGTGTTTATATATCAACTGGACAGAAACATCTCTGTGCAATAGAAACTTGGTTGTGGTTTGTTGTTTGGGGTATAACTTAGGAATATAAGAATAAAGCTGTGTCTTCCCTGTCTGCCTGATTCAATACACCCTTTGCCCTTGGTAAGTAAATCACCTCATTGAAGAAATGTGATAAGGTAGTAGGAAAAATGGCAGATGCAATGTTTCTAGCAATAAGCCTATGTGAAAAATTAATAAAGTAGGCATTCATGCTTTTCATTCAGAAGGGTAAGCAAAATAAGATCTCCCTCTAAACTTCCTTATCATGAAGGGGAGATTATTACGATGTCCACTGTTTAAAAATTTAACAACCTGGTCTTTTGTGGTTCTTTAAAATTTCGGGGCCTGAGATTCAAGAACGTCAGTCAGTCATCCTCATGGCAGGCAAATTCTGTGGAAAAGAAAAACATACTGGGGGGAAAATCAGGTTCAATTTACTATTGTAGAAGTCATAATTGAATCTTCTTATGGAGAAGAAATGGCAAGTTACTGGGTCTCCACGATCCAATAACAAATTGCGAAATCGGGGATGGCCCAGGACAAGGAGAAGCCATCTTCTGGTCTAGCAATTTCCCCAGTCCTGCTGTAATTGACACAGAAGCTGAAGGACGAATGAAGCTGCATTACTTTTCTTTTCCATTGTGACCTAGGGCATATATGTAGAAAAATTATAAAGAGAAAACCTAAGCAATCTAACTAGGTCGGGAACCGGAGTGCTGCCAGCTCTCCAGAACTTAGTTTGTACTCTCGCCCACATCACGTTTCCTTCCTCTGATTCATTCCTAAAGAAAACATTGTAGCTTTTTCCATTTTTGTAACCATGATGTGCTTTACATGTCATTCCTTGTGCTTTTTTCATTCAGTGTTATATTAATATTTGTGAGCTCTATGCACATTTTGTGTGCAGTTTTCTTTCATTTTTCTTGCTGTGTAATATTCCATTTTATGAATATATCACAATTTATCAACACATTCAACATTTGGTGTTTCTGATATATCACTCTTACAAGCAATGTGGCTCTGAACATTTTCTAGCATGGAAAATGGTTCACTGGGCAGGAGTATCCCCAGGTTATATACTTAGAAGACCCATCGTTGGTGTGTAGAGTATGTGCGTCTTCCTATGTATATTTCCACTCTCAATGAATGACATTTCCCATTGCTACACATCCTTGCAATCACCTGCATTGTCAGACATTTTAATTTTGCCAATCTGGTAGAAGGAGGGTAATGATATCTCAAGGTGATTTTTAATTTGCATTTTGCTAATCAGTAATGAGCTTCATCATCGTTTCATATGCTTATTAATTACTAAGATTTCTGCTTTTTATAGTATCTTTCCAAATATCATAGCTATCTTTCCACTGGAAGAACAGCATTATTTTGAAAAAAATGAAATAAAATGCCATATGAGAATTTCTGTGCTAACATTTGCAAATAGGGAGTTCAAGCAGAATCCTGAAGTTGAATTCTTAAGTTGATGGTTCAATAGTTATTTTTAACTGGCTTATAATTGAAAACCTTTATTCCCTCACATTTCTTTTTCTTTTCCAGATAATGTCTTGACAGTTCTTTTTTCTTATCTTCTTATTCATCCCCCTCCTCTTAGATGAAGTAATGTGAGGCTTGTAATTTAGAGCAGCAGTCTCAAAGGAAAGGAAAATGCAGGAAGATTGCCCTTGGCCCCAGGCTTTAGAGAAGCTCTCATTTTGCATTGGAAATAGGCACATTCTTGCCAGAGATTACTCTTGTTTAAACTTCTTCTGATGCCACCTAACTGGAGTTTAGAGAAGGGAACTTTCAGGAGGTGCCAGACTTAATATTGAAAACAAGTAGTTGGGCAGTGATTGAGCAAGCATAAAGAACATAATGACAGGTAAGGAGAAAGGAGGTGATTTCACCTACCAGTGCTAAAAATGGCTCTGGAATGATTTATATGCCATCAACTCATTACAGTCCTGACTATCACCAGGGATCACCAAGGCAACGAGGATGATTCTTCACACATATCCCTCAGGCTTTATCTCCATCTTCTGAAGCAATTTTGCTCTTCTTTCCAATCTGATTATTTACACATGGATGGCAGTATTTAGGTGGGACCAATGGATATGCTATCACTGTGCACACATGTCCAGCTTTGACTTCAGACAGTCATACATCTCTTAGGAGGGCAACAGAGACTGTACCATTTTATGTTTAATCAGCACTGTTACGACAGAAATATGACAAGTATGATATTCCTTGGATTCAGACATGGAGCCAGAGATTCAACCTTAGCCTTAGTCCTTAGCTAAGTTGTTCTTGGGTTTTGCCCACATGTATCACTGAGCAGAGGGAGTCATACACATCCTACATAAGATCACTAAAGAACGGATGATAAATTTTACGGCTCCCATAACCCCTAATAGATATTTAAGTTTTCTTTTCTTTTTGGTTTTTATTGTTTGTGTATATATGTATGAAAATCTTGTCCTCTATAACTCTTAATATCTTTAATGCCTATCATTACTTTTTGTTTTGCTTTTAGCATCCTTTGTTTTACTACTTTCTTTCTTTCAATTAAGTTGTTATGGTTAAGAGATCTAAGGCACTTGCCTTGTAGAGCTGTCCTCTGAAAATACACTGTAAAAGAAAATTACTATAAAAGCATATTGCAAAACAAAATTAGAAGAGAAGTCAGATGATTATATTATATTTTTTTACCCCCCATAACACTAAAACTGGGTGTAGTTGGAGCTCAGTAAATATTTGTGGAATTAGATTCAATTCAGGAGTGAATGACAGCCATCCCATCTCCTCACACATGCCGTCTTTTCTTCTTTTCTGCTTCATTCTTATAACTCTTCACCTTTCCTATTCTATGTCTCTCTTTTTCTTTTCACCCCTAAGTTTTTCAGCAAACCTTATGAACCTGTCAGAGGCATGCTGGTGACTTTCTAGATTAACAAGACGGTTAATCTTGTTAAGATCTCTAATTAGAGTTTGCAAATTATTTTTTAACAATCACAGTATACTCAAACTGTCTTTGGAAGTTGCACAAAAAAACTTTCTGATTTGTAGGCTAGGTGGCTTTGCCCAGGTAAAGTGCTTCGGTAGCCAGGAACTACTCACTAGACTTAGGATGGTGAATTAATTGCATTAGGATGGTGATCGTTAATGCAGTTAACTTACACCAGAAAACAATGTACAAACCAAGGGACCTCATCCCATTATCTTCGGCCACATGCAAATTTTTATAATTCTTTTTATAGTCCATTAGGATAATGCACTGTAAATAATCTTCTAGACAAGGTAACATCTAAACAGCTCTATTAATTCATCAGAAATACAAACATGTGATGGGGCAGATAGCATGGTTATCATTTATGAACTCTGAATATATTAAGTTTAATTGACATTCTTCAGCCCGATTTTGCTCCTATATTTGCACAGAGTCTTCCAAAGGTAGCTGGTTAATGAAGGGTGTTTCTAATACCTGCTTAGTACTGACATCCATGTGTTACTAGAAAATGGCCTCCCCTGGGGTTTCCACTTGAATGGGGGGCTGGTTTTCATCTTGGCACTCACAGGGTCTCTCATGCTGTTGTGAAAAGTAGATGAATTATGAGGCTTAATGGCATTTAGAGTCTTTAATCTCCCTACTCACACTCCTGCTCGTTGTTTAGCCACGGAAGTTCTTGTTGAAATATGCAGAATTTTGATTTATGGCAGGAAACCAATAAGCTAATGCACCTGTGTTTGCCGTGACTGTGCCATGGAAGTGTTGGTCATCTGCTGTAAAGCTTCAAATCAGAGAAAAGGGCTTGTGCTTGGAATAGTGCCGGCTTTCTTTACATTTTTACTGTCTAATTCTCTATCACTTTGTGGGAGCTAGATAAAAGATGACTTGGGACAAGGCCATTACTTTCTTTGACGGCTTTAATATATCAAAACAGGGCAGGCTTTTGTGTAAAGTTCCCCTAATGGGGACACTCTTTTTTATAGTTAACCACCAGCTATGAAATTGAGACTAGTCAGGAAGTCAGTGAAGAGGAAGGAAATTTGGGGGGTGGCCCTAGAAAAGGAGGGAAAAGAAGAAAATGACAACTTTTCTTCCTGATATCTTTTATAGTTTAATAACATCTCTTTCATGGTGGGACACGTGAGCTATATATAATGTAGTTCCAGGAAACATAGTCAAGCCAAACATATGTTCCCAAACACTAGTTTTGAAAAGATAATAAATATTATAGAAATCAATGTCATCAAGTATCTGAGAAATGGGGAATTCAGATGGGGGCCTTTTGCTGTTAGCTTCCTCTAATATCCTGAAAAGATGGTCCTGAAGCCAAAGCCATCTCTTTTATAAGTTAACAATTATAATAAGATCTAATATTTTGGTAAACTCTAAGAGGACATGAATTTTTTTATATGTATCATTTTTTCTTGCCACTCCAGTGCCTATAATATCTAGTATAAAATGGGTACTCTGTAAATATATGTTGATAAATTTGAAGTATGAAACCCTGTAGAGGAGAAGTAGTTCATTTAAGTTCCTTCTGAACCACTGAAAAGCATTTGTAGTAAAAGTCGCAAAAATAAATGTCTTCTTTCTGTCAAGAATTCTTTGAGGACCTGTCCCCAAATATCAGGGATTAACTACAAGACATTTTACCAAACTAGATGTTTTATTTTTATGTTTTTACTGATAAAATATAAAGAATTATACAAATTTAGAAGAATATATTTATCTCTATGTGCCCATCCATTCATCCTTTTCAAAGGAGAAATTACATTATGACCTGTTACTAAATGCTGTCTGAATAACGAATTTTCTTTCCTTCCCAAAGCGTATTACTGTTTTCAGTTTGGTTTAACATGAGTATCACACCTTATACTTTGAGTGATAACTTAGGATTATGGTTATGAGTCACAAAGTTGAATGAAAAGTGGAAAGTAAACAGAATAAAAGTCAGCATTAATTCTGGTTGCTACGGATATTTCTTCTCAGGTTTAACAACATAATATATCACTGATGTGAGGAAGAATTTTGGAAAAAACGTTTTTGACTTGACAAGACCTCTAAATATAATTCACCTGGTATAGCAGTGCCCCATTTCCATAGCCTTAATTGCTTTCTCTTTCTTCCTTTCCTTCCACTCCTTCTTATCTCTGCATTACTCTTTTTAAAGTGTGTTTTTCATCAAGGGCTGCCTGCATTCTATAGTTACTGCCTAGAAGCATATAGTCAATGTGTCAAGATTTGTTTTTCTTGAGGCAGCATTTTTCCATAGATGAGTTGTTATAACTTGAGAAACCAGAGACATCTGAAGGTTACGACAGTCTAGTAAAAGAGATCCAGACTCATTTTTCCAACCAAAATATCAGCTGCACTATGGGGGTTAATTTTTCTCCTCTGATGAGTTCTACAATGGGAAAGAAGCACAAGGTGCATGGAATACCAGGAAAGGGTAGGAAGAAGGAACACGGCTTCTAGCCCAGCACTTTGGTCTCAGTTCTATTCATGAGAACAGAGATTCATCAGCACTCCAGCCCATCTTGGGAAGACTGCTCATTGGATAGGGTGTTTAGATACAAGTAAGAGCATTACATCTAGCATTATATATGAAGATACTAATTTGATCAAAAAAAAAGAAAGAAAGGAAAAACTGAAGTGATTGAAGCAAAGCCACGTGACTGTTAGTTTGTAGGAACTCTTAGGAAGCTCTTTGTGACAGGTTATATAGTACAGTGGTTTAGACTATACACCAGTGTATCTACATATTTAGACAACTTTGCTTCTCCAAGTTCAAATCCAAGTTTCTCTCTTTACTAGCGCTGTAGCCCTGGACCCATTATTGGCCCTTAGGTTTTCCATTTCTAATAATAGAACAATTACATACCAATCATTCTGTTTTATATGATGATTAAGTGACTTAATATATGTAAAATGCTTAGAACTTGGCATACAAGAAGAACTTATGGAAGACAAGCAGTTATTGTTTTTCTACTCTGGGAGTGAGGGTTGTTCCTTAATAGCCGAAACAAAAAAAGAGAGATTTAGAAAAGTCCACCAAAGGTTTTTAAAGATGAGCTTAAGGAAGGCTGTTCATCCCTCTAAACTGTGAGGGCAGCTACTACCTTTCCCTACAACACACTCCTTGGTGCCTTTTTTGGGGGAAGTCTCTTGGTGTGATCCATGCTGATGCTGGCAGACTCTATTTCTTGTAGATATACAATAGACAGTTATAAACTTACTGATAGTTTGGTCAATATGTCATCATCATTCCTTCCATAATTGGCTGACCGTTTAAACTGTACTGGTTCTGACGTCCCTGACCGGTTGTTCTCAAAGTCTGACCTCCTTGAGCTCACTTCCTCCTGCCATGCGGCTCCCTTCCTACAGCCTGTTTGTACTAGCAGCAAAGTGCAGATCACTCAAAACTGTCCCTCTGGTTTCCTCTTTGTAGATTAAGAACTGGGACCTATATCTCCCCCATCTCCTAGCACTCCACAGAATTGTATTCAAGAACATCACAGTTAACTCAACATCTCAGATCCCTAAATTCTCAAGGCTTTAGGGAAATTAATTTAAAATGTAGTTGAGCTATCTTCTTAGTTCATTTATGTAAAGATGCCAGTATTCTTTGCAGACAAAGTGCTAAATACTTTACATGCAGTATCTCACTTAATCCCATGAAATAGACATTATTAACCCATTTTGCACATGAAATTCAGAGAGGTCACATGACTCAAGCAATATTATACAGCAAATAAATACAGTGTGGGAATCCAAACTGAGCTTAGCCTAATTTAAAAGTGCCTGGCTAAACCACTATTTTAGATGGGCATCTGCCTCACTTGATCGCCTGGTGCTATGGCACAAACCTTGTGCATATGGCTCTATTCACTTTCCTTTGTGAATGTTCTCAGTTGCTCTTAGTACCAGCCCACAATAAATATTAAATATTTAAAATTACATTGGCAAGTAGGCAGGTGCCTTTTCCAGAGAATGCCTTGAATAACTAATGTGTCATCAAGATGGTGTTTTTCACAAAGCACATGCTCACTGGAAAGGTATTCATTTCATTCTCTAATGCTTAAAGAATGCATCGAAGTTCAGCTTAATAGATGTGCCTTAACCATGAACTTCTTGGAAACCAACATAGCAAACAAACTTGCCAGGTGAGGAGTGTTTGCTTTGGGCAGACAGTTGAATCAGCAGTCAAGACCGTGAAGGTGTTGAAGCACTCTCAGCCATACGTGTAGCCATGCCCCGAAGCCAAGTATTATATAGCTAGACAGGTACTATGATAATATAACTTTTCCTTCACTGTCAGATATAAATTGGCACCTAAACATTCTTTTTTTATGAAAAGAGAACTCACATGCAAAAAATGGATTGAGGACTGAACTGAAATAGCCAAAGGAGGCTTATGTTCACAGCAGTAAAAATAATTAGAAATTAAAGTTTTGATTTATCTTTCCATCAGAATGGCTGATAATTTCTTAGTTTAACAGAAATCTTGAGATTGGTTTCAGTACGGGAAATGTTGACTAAAGATGGGCCCATGATGTAAAATGTTAGACCAATGAATGGGAATACTTTGGTATTTTTTGATGAGCATTTATGTCTAAGCTGAAGGCAGTTCCCTCATCCTCCCTCATTCAATAATTAAATTCAATAGTAGAAATGAAAGCAAAGCCTAATCAAATAATTTCCTAGGTATTCTCTTCTTCAGCATTTACCAGCTTTAGCATGGCCAAATTAGACTACCAGCTTAGTCACATGTAACAGAGTCAGATACATGGTAGATGAATAAATCCTTATTGAATTGAATTGAATCTGAATAATCCAATATCAGTAGTAATGAAGAATGATGAACAAATTCCATCATTTTCTTCCCATTTTTACTTATCTCTCAACTGTAATGCTGTATGTCTATAGAAATATTAATAACTCTACTTTTATTATGATTTCTATTCCTATTCTTAGTAAAGGATGGCAATAAGCCTAAATTACATACAGTTGACCCTCAAGCAGAGGTCAGGGGTGCCAAACTCCCTTGCAGTCAAAAATCCACATATAATTTTTTACTTCCCCTCAACTCAACTACAAATAGCCTATTGATAACTAAAAGCATTACCGATAACATAAACAGTTGATTAACACTTATTTTGTATGTTATTGATATATGTATTATATACTGTATTCTTACAATAAAGTAAGCCAGAAAAAAAGAAAATCACAAGGAAGAGAAAATATATTTGTTTTTCATCAGGTGGAAGGGAATCACCATAAAGGTCTTCATCCTTGTCTTCATGCTGAGTAGGCTGAGAGGGAGGATGAGGAGGCGTTGGTCTTGCTGTCTCAGGGGTGGCAGAGGCAGAAGAGATGCGGGAGGTGGAAGGGGAGGCAGGAGAGGCAGGCACACTTAGTGTAACTTTTATTAAAGAAAATTGTGTATAAGTGGACTGACACAGTTCAAACCCGTGTTGTTCAGGGTCAACTGTATATGTAATTTTTGCCTTCCTTATTTTACAACAAGAATCAAACTTTAATAAGTATGGTTTCAGTAGGTTTTTAAATCAAGCCATAGCAGGGCCACCCCATTGTAACACTCTGGCTCTTATGTCTCAGTTACAGTCCTTGATCAATATGGTAATTCTATATGCAAAACTAGTGAATAATGGCCACTATTCTGAAGCTTAGGGACTTTATATCCTTTCTCTGTTACCTTAGAACTCATACAAGGGACTTTTGGTGATACTAACCTGCTTACAAGGTTCTTGCATTTTTAAGGGAGATGCATAATGCCCTAATCTTATTCCAGAGAATAAGTTTTCCATGGAATTTTTAAATGCCTGTGAAAGATTGATGGAACGCTTGGCTAAGAGAACCTTTTCCTGTTGTGTTTAAAGCAAATTATATGGGTCACATTCCACCTTGGTATAGTCTCTATTATTTTTTGCTATTCTCAAGTTTCTGGTCATCATCATGTATTACAGCTCTATTTTTCATAGTTTTCATTTTAATAGGAAGTCATTTATTAGAAAATGTATACTTCATTGTGTTTAGACAATGCTGGGTGTTTTATACTCTGTGTTACTACTGCAGCTTGGAACAAAGTAAATGAATTTTCACTTGCTGTCTCATATCAATGCTCCCTATTATGTAATGACAAGATGCTGATTTTATAACTTCAAAATACACCTGGTCACTTTTAGGGATTACTTTCGGCCTTTTGGAGAGAGCCTGACTGGTAGGTCTGTTGAGGGTCTATGCCTTATGGAAGGCTGTAGGCTTTCTTCCCTCTTGACCTGAGCTGTCTATGTAAGGATGTCCATAAGAGGCCACAAAGGCAATGAGAGATGTTTTTATTCAGTAATTAAATACATGCTGTTGAGTGACTACAGCATGGTAGACTATGACAGATAGTGAGCTTACACTAGTGAACAAAAATCAAAATGCTGCTTATGCTCATGTTTCCTACGGTATAGTCAGGAAGACAAGCACTAAATAAATAATTACACTAATGAATACATGATTATTTTAGTATAAATAGTGCTGATTGCTGGAAATAAAGGTACATATAAGGGGGTACTACACTTTTCTGAGGATCAAGGAAATATTCTTGTTTAAGCTGAGACCTCAAGAAAAGTTTGGGGGAAGAAAGATGCCCATGGAGAAGGAGCAGATGGGAAGAATTTGCATGTTTAAAGACCTAGTGGGAGTAGGCACAGGTGAAAGAAGATCCAAACACTAGGCTTAGGCCATTTCTAAAACTTAGTTTTTATCTTAAAAGCAGTGAGACACCATCAAAAGGCTTCATATGAGATATGCAAGCAGAATCTTCTTTATTGCTTTGAGTAATCAGAGACTCAAATTTCTGAGTTATTGGTTAGGTAATTCCAGGTGGTATTCAATACTTGGCTCATCTTTACAATAATGTAACTCAATAGAAAAACAATTTGTACACTGGGCTAATGTTAAGTAGATGCCTATGGAAGGAATCTAACATGTCTCTTTTATTTATAGTTAAAATGTTCTATCTTCAAAGCACTTTGAAAAGCTAGGACTCATGAATCGTATCTGGTCTGAAGTTCAAATACTTTTTAGCAACTTGTAGAAAAGCTAGGACTTGGGGGGTCAATGAGACAGCTAGACAAAGGAAAATATCTTGCAAATGTACCTAGAATAATACTTCAGATAAAATATGGGTTATGGATACTTTTCATTTGATATTGATGAGCAATAAAAGAAATTCCAGAAATAAAATAGTCACCGGAACTCACTTCTACTATCACAAAATGAATGTATTATAGAATTTTCTATGACACAAATAACATAAGTAGTCCCAAGAGTGAAAATGCCCTAAGCTTTGGGGGTCATCTGTTAGAATTCTCTGAAGCCTTCCCTGTGCAAAATATGTATTAATATGTGTTCTTGGGCTGTATGTGCATAATCCTCATTTATTTCTTGTCAGTCTGCAAAGCAGAGAGGGATGAGCCAACCCTGTATTTAGTTATGCTTCTTCCATAGGTTTTGTACAATCTTTTTCTCTGTTCTGCCTGATAAAATGTTGCTAACATTTTACTTAATCTTAAATACACCTCAGGAATAAAAGGACCATGTAAGCCTTTTTCTGGTTATAGTGCCAATCAATTGGAGCCTTCAAGCAATTATTGACGAATTAATAGCTATCTTAGGGAAAACAGAACTTACGAGGGACTTGTAGGTGGAATTAAAGCAAATTGCCTTGTGTAATTCTACGGCGGGTAGAGCCAACGTGGGTAACTTCTGAGATGTTGCTCAAAGTTTGTAAAATTATTTCAGATAAGTTTATAAGGAGAGAAGACAGATTCCTTGCTGAATTCTTTGTTGATGATCTATATTTAATTTTAGGTTTGCAGATATGCTTTTGGTAAAAATCCATGGTTTTTAAAAAATGTATTTTCTATAATAAAATAGCATAGTTATCTGAGAACAATTTGAAGCCCAGGCTCTATTAAAGTGAAATGTAGAATTTTGACCAGTTTCTGCTTATTTTTTGTACATAATTATCCACTGATGTTCCTTGGTGTAACATTATGTGTGTGTGTGTGTGTGTGTGTGTGTGTGTTTTAAATTTAGATAGAAAATGAATTTGGTTCAATTTTTTTCAAGTTAAATGTTAACATTATTATACAGAATGATAACTAAGGACCTCAAAGACATTAACCTAACCAAAACCAAGGCTATGCAATGTGGATATTCACAATTCTTTTTATGATTAATAAATTACCCAATGTCTTTTGCTACTGAATACATACTCAGCCAAAAGCCAGACACAATAGTGAGTAAAAAAAATGTATATAAACATTTTCCCGTCAGTCGAAATAGTATTTTTTACATACTGATCATAATTTCATTCTTTGGGAGCCTGACCGTTGGCAAAAATCTGCTTGTTTCATGAATACTAGTTTTGTCTCTGTAATCAAGATATAAGACCTGAGAGTGCAGAGATGAAGTCTTGGGGTTAGGATTCTTAGAATATTTATGCAGTGGTGCAGCATGGGCACTGACCCATCAGAATGGACGTGGTCAACAATCCATGTGGTCTTACCAGTGGACTGATTCCCTGCCTGTACCCCCAGTGGTAGCACTGATTTCTATGCTCAGCACAAAGTAACTGATAAATACTTGTGCTTAATTAAGCTCTATAAAGATACACAGATAAGTCTTTACCATCTCTGGATGACCAAAGAGAAGTTTATAATATGAGAGTTGTTTTTTTTTTTTTTTTTTGCTCCCTCGTTAAAAGACCATTAAGCTATTAGAATAATGGATTATACATTGTCGATTACAAGTAGATAAATGTCTTCAAACAGGTTTTTCCTTTAAAAATCAATAGTGAATGCAATTCAGGCAGCATTAAAAATATTCTGCAGTTATGTCATCAAAAGCATTGAAGTTTTAGCCACGCTACCAAAAGAAAATTTTATCTTTTTGTTTATGGAAAATGTCTACCATTGCTTCAAATTGGATATATTTAAAACCATTTGATTCTATCAAGGAATAAAACCCAGTTAGTACCAAGCTGCCATGACCTTAGAGGACTAATGCACCTATGCAAATTCTTTTGAACTTTAAGATTTTTAAATTTTTTCTTTAAAAAAAAGTACATGCTCATTATGGAAAAGTAAAATAAATAATTTTTTATTAAAATTAAAAATAATTTATGTAATATTTCTCAATTTAAAAAAGAATAAAATTACCTATTTTACTGCTAATGTTTTTGTGTGTAAGTCTTGTGTGCTTTTTAATGATAAATAAAATAAAAATTAAAGAAAATAAAACAACATTACTTTACAAACTGCTTTTTTTTCACTTAATACATTATTAACATTCCCAACAACATAATTCTTATTGACTACATAAGGGTCAATTCTTATTTACCTTTATTCCTAAACCTTTCTCTTTTAAATATGAAGTCATTGTTTGTGCGTTCCCACCTATATGATAAGTTATTTATTTCTTTTTTCTTTTTTTCTTTTGAGACAGAGTCTGGCTCTGTTTCCCAGACTAGAGTGCAGTGGTGTGATCATAGCTCACAGCAACTTCAAACTCTTGGGCTCAAGTGAGCCTCCTACCTCACTCAGCCTCCTGAGTAGCCGGGACTATAGGTGCATACTACCACGCCTGGCTAATTTTTTCTATTTGTGGTAAAGACAGGGGTTTCACTTTTGCTCAAGCTGGTCTCGAACTCCTGACCTCAAGCTGTCCTCCTGCCTCAGCCTCCAGAGTACTAGGATTACACGTGTGAGCCACTGTGCCCGGCCTGTTTCTTAATATAAATTCAAGAAAACGCAATTGCTTGGTCAAAGTGTGTACACATCTTTAAGGTCTTCAGTACATGGTCACTGGAAGAATTGGTAATAGTCATATATTACTTGGGGAAAAGAAATGAAAGTAAATTTTTGTCTTCCAACAGAATTTAAAAGCAAACATGCTTTAGTCTTTTATTTTTCTATTTTTACTTTTGCCATTTTCATCTACAATGACAAAAGGGAAGTATCTGAGATAAGACAAGAATTGAACTTCCAATTTTTTCAAGTACTCTTTCTAGTTCACATCTGGAATGGAAACAATAATAACTAAAAATAACAAGATCAATAGTTCTCTGGGGCACTGCAGAGGAGCTTGTTCCAGAGGAAGATAGGGAGCCTTTTTCAAAAGTCTTAGGATTTGATTTGATGTAATTATTCACTGTTTATTCATCTTTTCTTCAAGATCCTTAGTCAAAACCAGCTCAAAGAGGACAGAATTGTGTATTACCCAGGCTAGCTGTGCATTAACTTGCATGATAGAAGTCAGACACTGTCAGTTAGGTTCCTAGTGGGACCTATATTACAAAAGCTCAGTCTGATAACTCCTTTCTCCCAGAGAAACTGGAGAAACACTGACCTTGTCAGTGGCTTGAGCAGAATAGCCAAAGGAACTAATGACGGGCAGAATTTAAACCTCATCTTTAGGTCTCGTGGTAGAAATAAGCAAATAAGGCATGGAAATGGGGAAAAGGGTCATGTCTTTGCATGTTTGACCATTGTTTTAATTGCTTAATGAGACGTTAAAGGGCAAATATTATTTCCTCTGTCAAGGTTCCATCTATTCAGGGTACAGGAAAGTTTTTAATCATATCTACTTTTAGCCCTTCACCATAATCCTCCGGTAGTAGGTATTGACAAATAGGTTTACTCAATCATGGTTTCATGCCTGAGTCTAAGACGGAGTTTTACGTATTTACATCATCCTGTGAAAAAGATTTTTTTTCCCACTCCGTGTAGTGTCTTATCCAAAATATTCTTGAAGCTGAGAAGTTAGCTTCAGCTGTTTCTCTGAAAGCCCTTTTACAACTTAGTGGGTTTTTCGGAAGCCAATGTCTGGCCAGTTTTCTAAAAGGCCCAAGAACTTGAACTACACAGATAGATTGCTCACATAGTGTGGTCTGCATCCTCCCCCACCCCAAACTCCTTCAGCAACGGGCACCCACTGGTGCCCAGAACACAGATCATTAAGGTCAAGACTTTGGGTTGAAGTATTTTTATCAAGAAATTGCCTTTTTCAAATGGAAATGGGAAGAAATGGTTAACAGTTAATTTATCTGTTATCTGTTAACTACTAACATTTTTATCTTTTAGTGTTTTTGCTTTACTTTATTTTTTTAAATCATTTTAATATTTAATAAAAATACTGATTTTTAAAAATTAATACATGCATATATAATCTGAGATCAATGCATTGATCTTTTTTTTTTCCCAAGATGAAAATGTTTATTTATAGTATTGGAAATACTTGTGTTACTTTTTACCTATTGCAAATGATAGCTAAGAAAAATCATTTTTTAAAGACAACTTTATTCAAGCATAATTTACATACCATGCCATTACTCCATTTTAAGTGTATAATTAAATGCTTATTAGTAAATTTACCAAGTTGTACAGCTATTCACATAAATCAGTTTAAGAAGGAAGTCTTCTAAAACTGATTTATGTCAATGCATGTATCTTAACACAAACTTTTTAATCAGCTATGGCAGGGTTCTTCAACCTCAGAGCAGTTGGTATTTGAGGCTGGATAATGCTTTGCCACACGTGGGAGTAAGGAAGGGGGATTCCTGTTCATTTTAGGACAGCAGCATCCCTGGCCTCTATCCATTAGATGAGAGTAGCAATACCCCTTCATCATTTGGACAGCCAAGCCTGCATCCAGATATTGTCAAATGCCTCTTTAGGGGCAAAATCACCCCTTTCCAATTGAAACCTCTGACCTGTAAATAGTAAGGCACTGATTCATTCCTCCAGTCTGGGTTGAGCTCCTGAGGGACATGGACACATAGAAGTTCCTGTCCTCATGTATATTATAGTGTATATTAAAGACCTTGAAAAGTAAAAGACCTGCAAGGCCATCTATTTCAATATGGGAGGGCAAAATAGAGAGTAGGTACTTAGCTGAGAGAGAACTCCGAAGGGCCATTCTTTCTTTTATTATTTTATCCAGAGCCTGCCCTCTTCAAGGTAAGATTATACTCAATTGTAGCTATAGAAAACTCTAAGAAAGAAGGCACTCTGAATGGGTATCTTTTTTGTGCCTTCTGGATGCTTTAGATCAAGAACTGACACATATGTAGCTGGTTCTTTAAAAATGGCTCAGAATGAGAATTACTCCATTAGTGGAATTAATCAGATCACCATCATAAACTGTGATTTACTCATTCTTTTCTATATTTCTTTGGCTATTTTTCCAAACCCAAGAGCCCCAAGTTCTCCTCTTAGCTATTGACACCTCCCCCACTCATGTCTAGGTGTGTCTTGGTGACCTACACCGCCTTGGTGACTTTATACTGCCTGTTGGAGAGGAGACAAGAACTGAGACCTTGTTGTTCCTTTTCTGTTACTATTCTGATCTTACTTTGGTTTGATTCTTCCTCACACTGCACGCACGAGACAGGATTCTAGGTCTTCTGCTGGTTTGAAACTTTATTTTTGTTGAGACCACCTGAAGGATCAAAATGTTTTCTACTCTAAAGACTTCAGCTACGAAATACATCAATTCCCTCTCCAATTCTCGTGCAGGGTCATCTTGCTAATATCTCTTGCATCACAGAAAGGCATAAGGATGAGCAAATTACAGCACAAAAACTTACAGACACAGAATTCACGTGTTATTGATTAATAAGTTCTTGCTAAAAGGATCAGTCATCTCTTTCCAAGCCTTCTTTATTCCATCCCTAAAGAAGGCCAGCACCTCCCATTACCAAACTCCTTGGGAATGCCCTCATTCTCAGTTGAACTATTTCTTGACATCTCTGATGGTCTCTGGTGATGAATCATCCCTTAGTCTTTGGGTGTCACAACTTTGCCTTGTCTTCAGGTGGGTAGCACCCTGATCCTCATTATAAAAGCTTCCCTGGGATATATGTTAAGATCATCAAACTCAATTATTTTCTCTCTTCTAGACATTACATTTTCTTTCCCTAACTGAACTTGCTCATTATAGACACATTTATTATCCCTGTGGCTCTGAGAAATGTGTTTCTCCTTTCGTTAAAAATCACAACTCATCCTAAACAATCTACTCTCTCCACTTAATACCCCAGAGTAACTTCTCATTTGGGGATTCAGCTTCCTCCAGTAAAAGTCCTCATATTATCCCTTCCTCATTACCTAGCAGTGTTTCCTTATAGTGTTATAACTACCTACAGTCACATTTCATTCTATCACAATTGGTATGAAATCATGTGTTCAATCCATACATTCATGAAGCCATAGATTTTGAGGTAGGTCTCTGAAAATACAGAATTTTACGTATGTATAAATCTGTAAGCAAGAACAAGGCAGGACATGGGACCCAAGTGGTAGATACTGGACCAGAACTTCTGAGCTAGCAAAGCTCAGCTAAAAATGTTTTCCCCTTTAATTCTCCTTTTGGGTGCTTCTCTTAAAGACAACAGATTTAATACCAGCATTTTGATCTGTATTCAGGTACTTTAAAAGGGGTACAACATGTACAGGCTACAGCTTTTATGGAATGGTGTATGTTTTATCACTCTTGGCTACTATTTAGATTGCTCAGCACTTACATTCTTTTTGGAACAGATCTAGAAGGTACCAGTCTTTTGTTCACTTCATTTATTTATAGTGTTCACCTAATATTGACCTTCTTTTAGGGCAGCCTTCTACCCATAAGAATTTCCAAGTAATGGAACTGACATTCTGCTACTGGATTCCAAACACACTCACGTAGGAAACACATTTCAAATATATTGTGTTCAAGTAAACAAATCTGTATGTTCTACTTCAGATGATGATCTAAATTAGACCCCTTCACTGGTGAGTTCAACAGTATTCTTATGGCACATTAAGTCTGTAGGAGCCTTAGGGGTCGTCTAACCCAGTAATGCTCAAAGTTGTGGTCCTCAACCCAGCAGCATCGTATCACTAGGGCTTGCTAGAAATGCAAATTTTAGGGCCCGGCCCCACATCTGGGTCAGGTAATCTGTATTTTAATGAGTCCTTCAAATGATTCTGTTACACATTTGAAACCATTGATCTAACTTATTCTGTTTACAGTTGAGAAACTAAAACCCAGAGTAATAACATGACCTGCTGAAAGACATAGAATAGAACTAGCTAGTGATGGTTTCAGAATGGGAACAATTCTTAATATGCTATCAGTTCTCCTACACTGCCAATGAGGTGGCCTTCTATACATAGGCAAGGTTGAAATCCTGTAATTTTCAGTAGCTGGGGCCATATACCTCCTACACAGCCACTTTTCTAGCTCAGGTCCATAATCTTGCCTGACAAATTCAAATGCCACAAGCCATTCAGGAGTCTCCATATTTGTTTCCTCCCTGAACTTCACTTTTTTTTCTTGGATATTTTGTGAGCATCTGAGCAAGTACATTCGGCCACTTTTTAAAAATCTCCCAGGTCTTCCTTTGCAAGGGAGCTTTGTTTCCTGTTTTGTTTCACCACATGTCCCCTCTTTTGAATCTGAACCTCTCCAAGCAGCAAGAAAGACTTGGTGAAATTCTTTTTATTTTTGCCAGAAAAGCCAAGCTAAATGTGATTCCATCTCCTAAAGTCAATTTGCGGGAGGCGTCTTTGAAACAGCCTATGAAATTGTGAGCAAATGAAGTTTCATCTTGCTGTTAACGAGGCTGCCTTGCCAAACCTGTCAGCGCTGGAGCTGACCCTTTTGTGTCACAGTGTCTGCTCCAGCTGGCGCTATTGGCTGTTAATCAGAAGTGTTTATAATTTTTCATTCTCACTTGATTTCCACTAGCCGGCCCAACTTGGTATTCAGAGTTGGTTCATTATGGAGAATATTGTTGCAGCCCTGTCCTGACATTTCACTGTCAACTGCCAGTGATGGGTCAATATTGCTTCTGCTGCTCGTCACAAAGTAGAAGATATGTGATCACACCAATTAGGTGGTTTAGGCAAATTTTTCTATTCAACCTTCCTTTTAGCTGCCAAAACTGGTCTAGAATTTAAGGGGAAGACATGGAGTTATTAGAGACCAAAACCTTGGCTTAGGGTGCTAAAAAGATTAGCCTGATGAAATACCAAAATCTTTAGGAGGGCAAAGATCAAAGTCAGGAAACACAGGAACCTGTGCACCCTCTCCTATGTGCACATTGACTGCAAATGGAATAATTGATCCTTTGGAAACAGTTTTCAGGAAGTTAAAACATATTAACATTAGTGATATTCAAGTGGGACATTGAACAAAATGCTCTAAAGTCTGCTCAATATCCTCATCTCTGCTTCATGGTTGTGAGCTTATTTGCAGGACTGAGGAACAATAAAGATATTACAGAGTTTCTGAGCTTGTTTGATTTCTAACAGCACCAAATCATTTGGATGTCCTTCTGTTGATCAATCTAGCTCCTCCTCATTCTTATCTTTTTTATTATTATTTTTTTCCTCAGTTTTGACATCTGCACCTAAACAGCCCTGTTAGTTGTATTTTAGGCAGCATGACATTGGACATAGATGTATGTATTTCATGTATGTATGTATGTATACATTGCAGAGTTAGTGAAAACTGGATTCAAATTGCCAGCTCAGTCATTTGCGTTAACTTGTGTGGCGCATAGCAGGATATTAAATTTCTCTGAGTCTATTTATATCTCAGAGAATACAAGGTTTCTTTTAATACTTTTTACTGTTCTTTTTGTGTGCCAAGCATTATGCTAAAAACTGGGGCTATAAGAATAAATACTAGAGACCCTTACTGTAAGGACCAAGAGACCACAAAGCAGGGGTACATTCGAGAACCCCAATATGGTTTCCTGATGGAAAGTAGATGTTAGCTGAGTCTCAAAAGGGAAGGAGGTAGGTAGATAAATATGTTTGGAAAAGCATTCCCAGAAGTTAGCATCTAAGAATTGTGTGGAGGCACAAGAATGCATGGAGGCTCAGATGCAGCGAGTGGATACAGAACCGTAAATAGCAGAACTATAAATATGGAGCACAGAATGGATGGTGGGAGGCAAACAATGGCCAGGAAAGGCCTCAAGAGCCAGCTATCGGCCTCCTATGCATGTCGAGGAGCTCAGAATCAATTTTCCTGTGAAGCATAGTCTATGTATCAATTTAAATGTAGAATTTTATAGTCAAATGCAAATTTGCATTTGGATAGTGTCTTAGCCTGTTTTGTGCGTAGTGCTATAAAATACCTGAGACAAGACTGGGTAATTTCTGAAGAACAGAAACTTATTTTTTCATAGTTCTGTGGGCTGGGAAATCCAACTGCAAGGGACCGGCAGTTTTGGTTGCTGGTGAGGGCTGCTCTCTGCTTCCAAGATGGCACCTTGATGCTGCATCCTTCAGCCCAGAGGAATGTTGTGTCCTCATGTGGCAGAAAGGCAACAGAGAGGAACTCCCTTCATCAAGCTTTTATAAGGGCACTTAATCCCATTTATGCGGGAGGAGCCCTCATAGCCTAATCATCTCTCAAAGGACATACCTCTCAATGCTGTTGCATTGGGAGGATTAAGTTTCAACATGAATTTTGGAGGTGACACAAATATTCAAGCCATGGCAGAGGAGTCACTTGGGTGGCAATGTGGTTAGGACATTAGAGGAGAGAAAGACTGGAGCCAAGGAGCCTGGCTCACAGTGGTCTGCCTGGGTGACAGATTTTGAGTCCTTCCTTAAATGGGCTGTGTTAGAACTGTAGCCACTTTACGGATGCTCTGAGTAGTATTATAAATAATACAGCAGTGCTATTCTTTCTAAACTGGGGGTCAATGAACTTTTTTTTGCAGAGGGCCACATAGTATATATTTTGAGCTTTGTGTGCCATGTGGTCTCTGTCACAACTACCCAACTCTGCCATTGTGGCGTGAAAACAGGCATAGACAATACAAAAGAGTAAGTGTGGCTATGTTCCAGTAATCCAAATTTGAATTTCACAAGTTTCCATGTGTCAAGCAAAAGCATTCCTCTTTTGATTTATTTACAAACATTTAAAAATACACAAAAATTCCTAGCTTGAAAACCATATGCAAATAGGCAGCAACTGCATTTGTCTTTGTGTTGTAAGTCTCTGCCCCTGCTCTAAACCATTGTTCCTTTTGTTTCCTATTTTTCCTCATAACCATGCCATTCCCTTTTTGTGGTTCTTAAAACCCAGCTTTTAAATAATTTCATAGCATCATGTTTCTCATTTTTAAATGATATTTCCTTTTGTTCTGCCTTGGTTATGAAATCCTTTTTCTTTCTTATAGTCATTAAACTATTTTCCTATATTTTTTTTTCTTGAAGTTTCAAAGATTTTTTGTGTTTTTTTTTCCTCTTTGCATTCAGTTTCAATCTACCTGAAATAGAATTTTTAATACAATGTGAAGTTTGAGTCAGATTTGTTTCTCCCTTACCTCCCCACATTGATAACCAACTTTCTCAGCTCTATTTATTGAAATGACCATGTTTTCCCCACTCTTCCAAAATCATACTTCTGTCATATATCAAATTTGCATGTCCATGTGAACCTGGTTCTAGATGCTTATTTCTCTTGTATTGGTCATTCGCATATCCTTTTGCTAGTACTATGCTTTCTCGATTATTATGGTTATATTATAAATCTTGATAGTTGGACAAGTAAATAGCCCTAACTTATTTTTTTCAAAATAATATTTGCCTTTTTAACATTCTGTTTTTCCACGTACATATTAGAATCAGCTCAAGTTGCCACAAAAAAATTATTGGATTTTAATAGAGTTCTTTTGAATTAATAGATCAATTTGAGTACAGCAAACATCTTTATAACACTGAGTCTTTTTATATATGATCCTTATATAACTTTATTTCTTTGAGTCTTTGTTAATTACTTTCATTAAAGCTTTGCAATTTTCTCCTTAAAGATCTTGCACAGTTTGGTTATGTTTTTTTTGTTTTGTTTTTTTTTAAACCAGGCTTTAACTGCTTTTTAGCTTTTCTTTTCACTGACATTTTGAAAATTACAAAATATAAGTATGTGTTCATGTTAGACTTCTGCTACTTAAATGGAAATAACATTTGTAGCTTGTCAAATATTTTTTGAGTTTCAATGTGTTAAAAATTCTTGTCTCCAGTGAGTAAATTGAGACTTTTGGACATAACTGAAAGGTATGCTGTGCCAGGATTATGAAACGAGAGATCCCATGTTGGTGAAAATGAAGGTTGTAAGTACTTTCAGAGAGAAGAGTTTTACATGTGGGACATGAACTGCTTCTAAGTAGAATTTCAAAAAGAAAGCCCAAAACTATCATAAGTAGCATGGTTATTTGACTAAGTTGCTGTTTTCTAAAGAGATAAGTCTATCTGGTTGTATTTATTTACTAGTTTTTTAAAGAAACGGTCTATTACTCTAGATATGTTATTTAATGTTTATTTGCATACCTACATACAATCTCCTATGACTGCAATCCCCAGCCCCTGGGCCACAGCCCAGAACCAGTCTGGGGCCTGCTAGGAAAGGGGTTCACTTCACTGCCTGAGCTCCTCAACATCCCCCACCCCTGCCCTACCTTCCCCACCCACCCCTGGTCCGTGGAAAAATTGTCTTCCATGAAACTGATCACTGGAGCCGAAAAGGTTGGGGATTACTGTGTATGATATATGTGTGTTTTTCATCTAATTTTTGATCGTAGCATAGATTCAAATTTCTGATATTTATCTCTGAAATTTGGACCCAATTTGTGTTTAAATCTTTTCTTTTTTCTGTTGAGAAGTAGTTATAGATTTCCATGCTTACCTGCCTTTGTAAACATCAAATCTCTTGTTAGCTTGCTCGCTTAGGCAGACTGTCAATAATCCAAGCTTATTCGGTTTTCATCTATGTATCTTGACTTCTTCTAGTTCTGAAGCCTCTAATTACAAACTGAAGGAGTTTGTCATTTTATCTTTTTCCTTCCTCCTAATGCCAAATAAATCTCAACTTTTCTTCTTTGAACTATCAGGTGTTTTTGAGGTTTTCACTTAGCATCAAGTGATGTCCCTACATATTATCAATAGTCATTTAAAATTTTGTAGAATTATTGTGATATAAATACTTGTATTTTAGATATCTTTACATGCCTGTACTATCTTTGCATGCCTATATATATTATTCTGGTCCACTTTATACTTCCATCTTATGCAAAATTAAGTCTAAAACATTTATATTCCAGTTCCTGATTAATACTCATTAAGCACATTTTTCTATAACTTCCACACTCTTCCTGGCTTATCTTGCAGTAAATTGACTTTATTACTTCTCCCATGTACTAAGTACTTGCTCTTGTGTGAATTTCTCTTACTTTGGATCACTAGTCATCATTGAAATTTTGTAAATAAATTCAAGGTAAAAGAATTTCATATCTTATATGTAAAAAAAATACACATGTGAATCTATCCAACATATAGTTCATTCTTCAAATGAAAATGTTCCAATATCTATGATGCTAAAGGGAGATCTAACTTCTCATGGACACTAATGTGTTAACTTGAATATGTGATTATTCCCCGAATGTCTCTTTTATTGTGAGAATGCTCTTATGCATATTATGAATAAAATAGAAAGCTTTGATTTATTCAGTGATGGGGTATCCTTGTAAATTTATATTTCTATACAAGTTATATAGTTAACCATACAAAGTCTTCTACTTTATCCCTTACTGTTAATATTTTCAAATGTCTGTGTTTGCTTTCCATAATAACAAAATATATATCCACATGTATGTGTGTGTGTGTGTATATATATATATGTAAAATGAAAATAGGATTTAATTTACAAAATAATTCTTTGAAATGCTTATTTTTCTTCTTCAACATTGTGCCAACAAAGAATCAGTGACAACTGGTTCTGTATGAACATTCTACCTCCCAAGAATAACTCAAAAATCTAATAAAGCATGTGCATAATACAACCAGTTAAACACTTTCTTTAAGAATATTCCTTTATTAAAATAATATATGTTCAAGAATAAGTTGTCTTCTCTTCATATTAATACTCAAAGGAAATACAAGATAAATACAAAGAGATATAACTTTTTACAATTAAAAATACTTTAGCAAATAAACTTTAATACAAGCTACTTTTTAATATGGTAATTATCATGATTTAGTTTATTTTTACAGTTACCACGTGACAAAGTGTAGTACCTCTTTTCCGCATCCTTTACATCTATTGGTTTAGGGTTGCTTTGCATAATTAAGAGGTATGGCTTATTGTAAAAGTTAACCTGGAATATTAAGTTGGAAATACTGCTTCCTGATACAATACAAGCTGTAGAGGATGAACAGATGTTGTTCTACCTATTGTTCAGTAGATACAAAAAGTCATACATTTATGTTGATAAAAAAAGAGTATCTTCTTTTTTTCAATGAATCAAAAGACAGTGCTTTTCACAATGTAGCCCACAGATTACTGCTTCCAAGTTACCCAGGAAATACTTTTAAAGTGCAGTTTCCAGTGACCACCTTCAAACCTGCTCAATCAGAATCTCCAGGAATGGAGATGGGGAAGTTGATATTTAAAATAAGATTACTCTGGATGAACCAATACATACTAAAATTTGAGGCAACTTTCTAACTAGAAAGAATGTGTGCAGCATAGTGGTTCTACTTCAACGTTAGCTGACAACAATTGGGACCTTGGACCCCTCATTTATGTAGCTTTGGGGCTCTGCTTTCTCATCCATTAGATCAAGAAGTAGGAGCGTGTAATCTCTAAATCCCTTCCAGCTATAAAATTCTGTAGATGTAGCATTTTTTAAGATAGTAAAGAAAAAGAGGATAGAAAAACTATCGAGATGGGAAAACTAGGCAGAGAGAGAATAGATTTTATAAAAGCCACAGAGAAAAAAAGCAAAATAAAAGTTTGACTTAAAAAGTTGTTTTTCATGTTATTCTTTAAAAACTATAAGCACCTTTGAGAAACCATAAGAAGATAGTGAAGTTACACACACACACACACACACACACACACACACACACACACACTTTGTTTAGTTTCTTAACTTAAAACTTAAATTGACAAAGCAATGCATATATCACAAAACAAACTGGAAAAAAAAAACTACAGTTCAATACAAAGAAAAGAAAAACAGAATGAAGCAATACCACAAACATTAGGCCTCAGGAGATAATCTTTTTAATCCAATAAAGGAAAAAACCTAAAAAGATAGAAGCTAAATTTTCCCTAGAGTGTTTTACATAAAACAATATAAGCTCCTCTTTATTTAATTTACACAGATTGTTCTATTCTTCATTTTTACTTTCTTGTTTTACATACTTGTTTACTGATAAATTTATAACTATGTCTTCTGAATTTTGAAACGTGACCATCATTTCTATCAGGACCCATATTTCCTTGTCAATAATTGCTAGGTTTATGGTAATGCTTGGGTATGTGTAAAAGGTAAAATACACAAATACATACACATGCATACATACATACATAAAGGTGGCATCTAAGATACTAAGTAAAAAAGTTTTCAATTAATTATCTCAGCTATTCTTTTCACCCACCACTGCCAAATTAATTTTATTAACATGTATTTTCTTCATGTAACCCTGCTGTTCAAGAGCTAAAAGCCTCATCTTGGCATCTGAGGCTTTCTATATTCTGGCTTCATTCCATCAGCCTGACCAAATGTCTCCTTCCTCATCAACTTTATTACCTCAACTCAGTCAGTCCCATCTCAATGATCAGCTCATCAGGAAGCTTCTCAAGGAACAGAGAATATCTCCTAACTTTTATGTATGTCAGTTACTGTTTCATTCAGCTACCTACGAGAAACAGGAATGGCTTCAACAATTGGTGGTTATTTTATTCCCCTAGCAATGAGAAATCTGGAGGAATGCAGTTGCTGTAATCTTTTAAGCAATGCCCTTTCCTTCATGTTTGAAAAGTGGCACTTCCTGTTATTTCTGCATTCAGAGTAGAAAGAACAGAGGATGGAAGAAGATCGCACTATCTGTGTCTGTCCTTTCTTAGCAAGAAGGAAAAGGCTTTGCCAGAAGCCCCCTCCCCGGACTTCCACTGACATCTCACAGGCCAAAAGCACACATGACCTGACCACTTCTAGCTGCAAGGGAAGCCTGGAAATCAAGCGTTGGCTATCCCACATTTGTAGTGTAAGCAAAGGACAAGGATATGATGGAATGGATTGAGGTAGGCATCCAATAGCATTGCCCATCTTATGATCACTGTCATTCCTTTGCTTTATTACATTTTATGCTGTACTTGTAGTCTGTTCTACATGATCATAGAGTAAGCTGTTTCTTCAATTACTTTATCTACTTTTCAAGAGCAGAGGTTAGTGTTCCCAGGTTTTATATCTCAAAGAGATTAGTTCAAAGTAGGTTCTTAAAACATTATTTCTTGGCATCTAGTTTAATGCACACTCTTATCTGGTGGGGCAGTATGGTTTACTATAAGAGCAGAGGTTTCTGGAATAAAAAAAGTGGAATTAGAATCATTAATCTCCCATTTAATAGCTATATCGTGGTCACTGACTTGTCATGTAACAGCTCTGAAACTCCTTTTCCTCAAAATGGAAGAAAATAATAAAACTTACTTTATTAGGTTTCTTTGAGAGATGAACATAAACATGCATGTGAAAGCATATTCTAAACAATTAAGCACTAGGTTGGAAAAATGAAACACTGGTATTAATGTAATATTTCTAAAATTCTGGAGGAAAACGAGGCTAAGTGGCAGGTTTGCAAGAGGCAGTGGAAGCTACTCCTTTATTGTTATATGACATTTCTTTTAAAGTAGTACAACTAAACCAGGAAAGAGACAGCAATTACAACTAATAAGCTATTGCATTCGATTTGTTAGGCTTTCACGACTGCTTCTACAGTTGCTAAGATTAACTTGCCATTTGTTCTGATATTATTGCAGCAGCAAGCAGCATAAAAAGATGTGGCACTTTAGAATAAATGTAGAACCCCAGAAAATACAGGCTAATCAACAGTCTTGCTCAATAGGGAATATGGAACACAGAGCGTAAAAAATTTACAATTATATGTGGACAATAGCATTCAGCTATATATTAGTGCTATGATTTAGATACTGAACAGAGAATGGACCACCCCTTGTCTGATTACAGCTGGATGCTACTATTGTTCTTATTCTTTCACTGTGCTACACTTAAAGGATGGACTTGACTTGGGGTGTCAGACAGTGAATATTACCGGAGTAAGGACATTACTGATTCAGGATAATGGAAATAGTTGCATTTTAATTCAACGCTTAATCCATAGTTCCTTTCTTCTGACATGCAGTCAATAATCTCCTGTAACCTGATATGGTTTGCGGCTGGGGCTAGGTGAATAGTGGTGCTATCAATTAAAGAAATTAAATAAAGTGTCATAGTATATGTTATTCAGATCACTTTTATTTTAATACTACAAAGGATGCAATCTTTTACCTAAACTAATAAAAGGATTCCAGGAAATGTATCAATATTGCTTATCATGGATGTTTTCTGCAAATTTTATTTGTATCACCTGACTTTCAAGAACAATCGTAAAAACCTCTAAGTGGTTAAATCAGTTTAACATTCTCATAAAGTTCTTTGGCAGTCTGAAAATTCACTCCTAGATGATTCCATAAGAAAAGGGATATATGTGTGTGGGAATGGCTAGGGGAAAAAAGTAGCTATCAATTCATTGCCTAGAAAATGAGCTAAGTCTCTGGGATTTCAGCTCTTGTTTTTATTTGTTTTAATGTTTATATCGAAGGCTTAATACAACAGAACTTTATTTCCTACTCATGCAATCTCTGCTTTAGGACCATACATCTCTCCTTGGCATCTGTCCTTCGGGGCAGCTGAAATAGCCAAAGCATTCCAGATTGCTCTGATCTTAGGGCATCTCTTTTCAACATGGGCTGCCAGAATCATCATGGCAGGGGAAGAGTATGTTGGAGAGTTGAGCGTAAGCAATTTAATGGGTGCATCTAGATTTGACCCATGGCCAAACCAAGTCAAGGTTATTCCCAGCTTCCAGAGGATCAGGTTGTACCATCATCTGAAAAGAACTGGATAATTGTGAAAGTTGGTAATGCCTATAATAGGAATATAAGTGTCTATTCTTAGTGATTTAAATATATGACATCCTTTGATACATCTCTAATTCGCTAATGGCATTTAAAAAAATTTCTCTATAATATCCTCATTTGGTATTCATTTGTTTGCCATGGAATGGAGATGCATTCAAATTGGACATCAAACATGAATGCCATTTCCATTTATCATTTGAAATCTACCTAGCATTTCCAAGTGATTCATGAATTATCTGATCTTAAAGAATTGAGTAATGATGGAATCTCCTTTATAAACATTTATACTAAAAGATAAAACTCCAAAGTAGTTGATAAGTTAAACATATTATAATGCGTTTTTACTATGTGAAGTTGTTTTGGGGATAGGGAAATGGGGAAAAATGTTTCAAGCTTTGGAAACTTGGAATCTATGTAATTAGCTAAAGTGTTACGGAAATTTGTAGATAACTTGTTATTCTAAGAAGTGAAAACACTTCTTTTCATCAGAAAATCAATGCATTTTTAATGATGTCACATTTAAAATATCTTGAAGTATGTAGTGAAAAGGCATTTAATGTTATACAGATCAAAACTTTAATCCTTTCTTATAGTATGTAGGCTAAATGTTATCTCAAAACCCCCCACCCCATTAATTTTAGTGATAACACAATGGAAGTGTATTTCTTGATTATGTAAACTCCAATTGGCAGTGGATGAGGTATAGATCTTTTTACCATGCAGTTGCTCAATGCATTAAGTGTCTCTAGACTCTGGGAGCGTCTGCCATTTCAACACAGAACTTTGAAGGTCACCCTTAGTGTCACTATCCAGTAGAATGACAGGGAAAAGAGAAAGCAGAGTATCATGCAGGTCATTTTGGTGAGCCAGGCCTGGAGGTGGCCCATGGTAAGTTTTCTAGAACTCAGTGAAATTGCCACTTCTGTTTTCAAGAAAAGCTGGAAAATGTAGTCTAGCTGTGTTCCCAAAAAGAAGAAGAAACTATTTTGGTGAACAAAGCAATCACTACCACCACATAGTTCTACCGTTTACTATCTGTGTATCATTGAAAAAGTCTCTTAAACTCACACACTCAATTGTCTAGTCGATAAAAAAATAAAATATAATACTTGCTCTGTTGGGATTTTGTGAGGTTACTAAGAATGATACATTTAAAGACCCAGTGCAATGCCTGGAACAAAGTAGATGTTCTAAAACAATAGTATTATTTAATACACTATGCAAAACAAACACGTACACACACATATATTCATTATTCTCAATGAACTGACAATCTAGTTGAGGAGAACAACATTTATAGATGGCAAGAAGCATGGAGGCATATTTGATGAATGCCAAAATATTTCACAGCACATAAAGTTCACTGTGAACTAGGATTCAATTAAGGAGATATTTATAGAAGAATTAGGAGTTGAGTTAGGCCGCGATGGAGGGTAGGATAGAGAATTTAGATATTTAGTACCAGATATAGATTATTAAGAAGAATATTTAGTTTGTCTCTTTATGTTATTAATAGAATCCTGTTTTGTTACTGACCTGGGATTTGGGGGATCGATTACAGAGATCAATATGTAGTTTGGTGTGGGGGAACAGCGAATTAAGTATATTGGAATAACTGAGGTCAGTGGAAATGTTTGAAAAGCAAAGTTGTGGCCAACCTATTGGAGCTGTGATGATTTCTTGATTAAGCTATTTTTTCATGACTGCCTTATTTCTCAACCCCTTTTGAAATATTTGGGAATTTTGGTAGTGAAAGAGGGGACAGAGCTTTGTATGAATCCATAATTTTTCATGCATGTTTAAATGCTAAGGATGACTGTCACTGTATTTGTCAGGATGGTCTAGCTTATACTACAGTGGCAAATAAATACCCA